>CM043115.1:58914593-59192879 GCA_023701765.1 Hylyphantes graminicola | reverse complement strand
TGAAACGCTGAGAATACAATGGTGAACCAAGTCCATAAAAATTTTATTTGTGGTACGAATGTTTAAAGTTAAAGATTTGTGACAAAATTACTTGTTAACATTGTTTGAATTGCTGCTGCCTAGCCAATATTATCTGAACTAGGATTTTTTCATTATTGCACTGATAATCTACACCGTTAGGCTTCATACAATTGATATGCACTCCATCTATACAGAGTATTTTTCTTATGCGATACTAATGCTTTAACCAACTGGGCTGCTGCATGAATCATACAAAACATAGCGACTGGGGAGCCCAGTCGGTTAGGTTAGGCACTAGGCTAGCATGCGAAAGATCCCAGGCTCGGACCCGGGCATCGCCAAAACAACTGCCAACATATAAACGGCCCATGCTGCCAAAAATGTCCGGCGAATAATAACCCCATGTAAAGGAGTGCTTCCGATGTCGCCCTTAACGGTTGTGTTATGTGCCTATTCAGGTGTTGGCTCGTCACTTGAATGTGGTTCAAAAATACTACGCCCGTCACCAACAGCCCTCATGTAGCTCTGGTGCGACGATAATTAAAACTTAACCTAACCGTGAAAAACTTCACCACTCTTCCGCTAAGACGTTACCGAAAACATTTCACTCGTCACTGATTGGTTTCTCATGTCACGAGGGCACATTAGATATCTGTGTTACACAAATGGGAAGAAGACCTTTCCTATCTGCCCGAAGTGTTCCATCAAACAGGCGGTATCTGACCACATCCTGGACTGTCTGGGACTTTCCTGACACGATGTGTATGAATATCCAGTCATGATCCTGGACTTTTTACGAGTGACAAACATCATAGACCTGGTTTAGCTCTGCTAAACCAAGGAGATAAGCAGCAACAATAACGAAGGCACACAAAAAAATCACTGAAGAGTTTAAAATGCTTTCGGTACGACTTGGAGGTGTAATGTCGATGTTAGCGAAATTTCCCATGAACTATCCCTGGTCTTGTCCTCTTTGGATGCCTAGCTAAATAATCGGGTTAGTTTAAATCTTTGCATGATGACAAGAGATGGCAGCACTAAAGAAAACATGACATAAAAGATGATGTTTCGGCCGCGCGTCAGATTCCTAATTGAAAGGTTTAGTAAATACATCATACACTATTAAGTTTAAAAATTATTATTTTTAGATATATTAAGAAAGACATCGCTTTATTTTCCAACACAATTGTTCAGAATAAAACAAATTTATCTGTAGTATTGTTATTTTTTACTTTTTAATTATTTGCGGAATTTGTATTTTCCACAAATTGCGACTTGGGTCTCCATTTGAGGACTTTTTTAAATCTACGAAAGTTTATTGTGTTATCTAATTTCGAAATCGTGCCAACCATTTTTGATTTAAAATATACATCACCTTGGTTATCCGTCACTGTTGACAGTCCGTCCCTCTCGTAGTTCTTTGGGTTTGTTCTGTATGGGCAGTTGACAGGAATCTGCAGGAAATTCGCACCTAATCGATGCCGGTGCGTGTCGGGATAAGAGAACAGGCGTCCCTGAAAAAAACGAAACACCATTTCTTTGCAGTTTGTTGTCCCGGTAAGTTGATCGGTTTGGTTTTTCCTATACTAGAGCTGCACAGGGACTATTGATGAGTTTAGATCTTAGTGAGAGCCGTGTAAGTATGAGTTGATCAGATCAGTAGGTGTTATTGTATTTAACGTCCGTCGCCAATCAATACCACCAATAGGCCGGCGAACTAAATGCTCGACGTTAAATTAGTGGACCGATATTCTGTGACCAATGATCATTCGTGACTAGATCTTGTTTTTGAATACATTTTGTAAGATAAGATGAATCAAGACGGGACGTCATCTCAAGATACGACGTTATTGGTCAACAAATCGAAATTGGTCTACTAGTGTGACGTTGTTTTGCCTAGTTCTTCGGCCTTCTAATCTAGGTGGTATTGCGCCAATAGACCTTGTGTAGCTTTAGTCCGACGATAATTTAAACTAAAATCGGATCGGAGAAGATATAGCTTAGTTACCCGCAAATAATTTCTCCAAGCGTCTGTCTGGGTTAAATATTGTAGCGATCAATAGCTTCACATGGTAATAATGATTTTACATCGGTTTTTGACTTGGCAGCATTTTCTGCCTTAAGCCTTGGTTTCCTCGGAGTCGGTCACCAAAAAAATGCGACCGCTATTATAAGTGGATGACGTCACTCTACCGGCCACCGCTTCATCGGAATGTCACGTTGACACGAAACTGGAAACCTAACGAACTCACTCAACTCAACTCTGCTGTTGTTTTGTTTTTCGCCATTGCATGTCAAAAATGGAAAATTTAGGTTCTTCGTGATTTCTCACAAAATCAATTTGCATTTCTTCCTCGGAAAGTGTAAAACAACTCTCACCTTCTGTCATTTCCTCAAATTTTTAATTATTGGCAAGCACACCACGCAACAGACAACAGCAAAAAACGTTGTCATCAGGATTTCTCCAACGCACTCAACAGCAACGCAATCTGGCGGTCGTTTGCGTTGACCGGCAACGCTCCCGAGGAAGCCACGCTAGCGCAATCGATGTCAGTAGTTTGAATGACGACATTCACCGCACTTGTCCGACCGCTTAAATCTGTTGACGGACTCAGAGGAAATCGAGGCTTTGTTCTTACTTCTAAGCCGGTCGCTTGTATTTGGCGCCACCCTGTATTTACCGACCTGTAACATTTTATCTGGACTGGGTTCAATTCCAGGTACCATGTAAGATGGGGAAAACGCCAGTTGCTCCACTTCCGCAAAGTAGTTGGTGGGATTGCGGTTGAGCACCAATTTACCCACTTCCATCAGTGGAAACTCCTTGTGAGGCCAAACCTATACAGAGAAAATAATTGTTACTTTGAGCTTATTTTTATTTTGAATATGAATTGCTATTATTATTGGTATTAGCCTCTTCAAGAATATAACACTTAAGGGGTCACAGCAGTCTTAAAAATGTGCAAAGAAGATACTACATAGCATAGTTTGATCTCTCTTCAATAAATGAGTATAATTTTTTATATGTAATTGTACAAGATTTATATATTATAAAACAAGTTTTAAAATTTATGAAACTATCCAAAACTAAAATAAATGATATTAAACATGAAGGTACTTGAACACACTGTGATTAGGCTTTTGTGAGATCAAAATTGAACACATGACCAAGAAAATGACTTTATATTGTACAAATATGTACAAACTAGGACTTATACCTAAACCCTCATCTCAATTTTAATTAGAAATTATTTTAAGAACTTTTTTCTAAAAAAATTAATAAAAATTTAAAAATTTTGATTTTAAATTTTTTAAAAAATAATTTCTAATTAAAATTGAGCTGAGAATGTAGGTATAAGTCTTTGTTTGTACATATTTGTACAATATAAAGTCATTTTTTTATTCATTTTTTCAATTTTGACTTCATAATTTGCCGCGCAAGCCTAATCACAGTGTGTTCAAGTACCTTCATGTTTAATATCATTTATTTTAGTTTTTGCTAAAGTTTCATAAATTTTAAAACTGTTTTATAATAAATCTTGTAGAATTACATATAAAAAATTATACTTATACATTGAGTAGTTAAAAAATGACATGAAAGATCAGACTATGCTTTGTAGGATCTTCTTTGCACATTTTTAAGTCTCCTTAGACCCCTTAAGTGAGGTTTCTTTGCTCTATGGGGGGTAGTAGACAGTATAGAGAGCTTGGCTTTGGAGGTTTAAAAAAAAACTTATGTAATTTCAGTATTGATCATGTTAAATAGACAATTCAGTATGGTTTGCTTGTGAAAAAAAGATTATGTTTGACACAACTGTGTCGTCTACGTAGGTGTGACCGTTTTTTGTTTGGCCGCATTATCTTACGGGTGGTTTGTTAATGGGTTTTAAGACATCGATTGACACAGCTATTACGTTTTGTAAAAGTAGACGCTCCAGTTGCCCATTAAAAGCTTAAAATAAATGGTTTTTTGGGATGTTAACTCCCAAGTACTTTGTAGTGGCAGTAGTGAATATCGTCTCTTAAGTTCCCATGTGCTATCTAACTTCGCAAAACAGTAGAAATTTATTGAAAGGTACTCTTAACGAACTTTCCAAAATCGCGCCAAAAGTGGGCCGACAACCCAAACGAAATTATTGGATAGGTTGATTAGGATAGGTTTGAATTATCGTTGCATTAGAGCTACACGAAGGAGAGCCGAAAAACGTGCTTATTTAACACCGACTCTTTGGACTTTCTTGTTACATATCTCAGCATTACATTGTGTAGTCCGATATTATGTAAAAAGAAAGTCTGAACACAGCCGGTGTTAATTGAGCAAACATGATTCTCGGTTCTCCCTCGTGTAGCTCTAATGCGCCGATAATTTGAACCTATCCTATCATTTCGGTTAAGTTATCGGCCGACTTTTGGCGCGATTTTGGAAAGTTTGCCAAGGGTACCTTTCAATAAATTTCTACTGTTTCACAAAGTTAGATACAGTGGTGGAAATTCATTTATGAACTGGTAGTTTTTTAACAGTATTTCTTTATTAAATGCGTATTTATCGATTTAAATTTCATACACTATACAGGTTTTGTATTATAAATTATATCCGTAAATAAAATTGTATATAATTTCGCAAAAAATTTATTTTGTTGATATTTTAGTTTTAGCACAGGGAAATTGATTTATGAACTTTTACATTCAATCCCAATTAATAATTACTAAAACTATTTTTTTTTCGTTATTGCTTCCTTGATTTGTATTTTCATAGACAACATGAAACTTTGGGTCAAGCAATTTCCAGTTTTTAATGATTAAGTCCTTCTATTCCATAACTGATACACACTCCATTGACACCATACTCCATTTGAGTAAATTATTCATACCAATTGATCTCAGACATTATTCTTTGGGTTTAAGTCATGGCTATTGCCAGTATGATCTAAATGAACAACATTTTGTACATTAAACCAGTCTACCATTTCGTTTGAAACGTGGATACTTGCATTATCATGCATAAAAATGTAATCAAAAGTATACTTTTGCCACGCAAAAAGGAATCAAAGAATTTTTTTAGAACTAATCTGCAATAAAGTGATGTTTGTCAGCCCATTAGAAACAAAACCTTGTTTCTTCAATCATAAGATATCGTTGCCCAAACCATCAAACTTCCACCACTAACATTTCCGCGAAGACAGATCTTGGTTATCTTCGAAGATCCTTTCAATAACAGTTTAAACCATCACGTCCATCCAAATTGAATTTTTTTTCATCAGCAAATTTCACTTTTTTCCCATTTCTCTCAATACACTCCCACCCAATCCATTTTCATGTAGTTATGACCATATTTTAATAGCCTGTTTTATACTGAAGAGGCAGCTTTGGACCAGCCTTCATTTTGGAACATTTCAAGTTCGACGACGATATCAATATTTGTCCTACTCTTCTGGGAGTTAAGGAAGTGATAGTTCATAACAAATTCGTCCTGTAATGCACAAATGCAGCCACAAATGGTAACTTTTTGAGATGCAAGTCCAATAATCGTGCTTTTGTGGCTCGTCCCACGAGGGTTACACCCTTTTTATTGATGGTTTTTTGCCCCAGTCAGAATGATTATTCAAATATTTATGAATTATATTTATTGATCGTATAATTAATATGCTGATTTCTCTTACAGATTTGTTACAATATTATATAAGGGTCATTTTTTACCTTTTTGGCTTCAGGCAGTCCCGCAAGCTTTCCTATTTAATAAAATGGGAATAAAACAGATAAATTTCAACAAAGTTGGCCTTAATCTAATTTATAAGCAATGCTAGTAAGCTCCCGTGAAGTTCAAATTAAGAACTAGTTAAAATATTTGGTACCTGGGTTCAAGATAAATTTGAGTTCATAAATCAATTTCCACCATTTGACATGCTTAAAAACTAAAAATGGATATATTTCTATTTAATATAATTTTTTGAAACAAATTATGTGTGAAAATCCTTTATTATACTCTGAATATACAACACACAAAGTTCGAATTGTGAGCACTTAATACAAAGCGATATCTGGTGAAAAGAATGTTAGTTCATAAATCAATTTCCACCACTGTAGCACATGTGGGAACCTAAGCGACGATATACATTCTAGTTTTCATGTGTATAGAAGCATAGTTTCTTCAAATTATAATAGCGTTATTTAACTTCATCTATGCTACACACTGCAATGGTAATATATACTTTAATGTTTTAAATTTTTACCACACTTACTTTCGTCAGATCAAACGGGTTGAACTTCCAGGTCTTGGCTTGCTCGAAGGTCATGACCTGAATCTTGAATGTCCAGGAAGGGAACTGGCCGTTCGCAATAGCGTTGTAAAGATCACGGATGGCATAGTCGGGATCGGAGGCTGTTAGTTCGTGTGCCTTGTCTACTGGAAGATTCTTAATGCCCTGGTCAGTCTGGGAAAAATGGGATATTATTTTCTATTCAGAGTATTTATTATCTTTTTTAATGTTCTATTACGATGTTAAAGTTAAAATAAATGCTAAACAGTTTTTGGCGATGTAGTCTTCTTAGAAGTTTCAAAGAGTTTCAGATGAGATTTCACATAATTATTCATGTTTAACCAATAATAGAATTTTGCGTCATTGGTTTGCTTTAATAATTAAATATTGAAATTATAAAGTTTAACAAAAAAGTAACACAACATTTTATGATCATAAAGGCATCCTCCCGTCAACCCCGCCCCTATCCTTAAAAAAAAAAAAAAAAACTGGTGCAGCCTGCGATACCACCAAAATTTCCTTGCGCTAGCATTTTGGCCTCTTTAACCCTTTCAGTCCCAGTGATGCCATTTGGCATCATCACTTTCAATATATTTTTTTTTTCAAAATGTTTAGGTAGCGCTATGACATCCAAACACACATCATTCGATTTTTTGCCCTTTGTTCTATTAGACAATATTTTACTCTAATCTCAATAGAAGTAAGAACTACTATTTTTTTTATTTAGATGATAGTCAACAAGAGTTTCTCCTGATTTTTGATAAGTTCACTTCAGTTCCACATATTTAAAACATAATTTAAACTATTTCGGTCAAAATAATTACTATTTTTTTTAATAATATGGTCAGATACCTTAAAAATTTTTAGATACCTTAAAGTTTTTAGGTAATATATATATTTTTATTTTGTTGTTTTCCACAGTTAAAGAATTTTGTCATTGTCTCAAAAGCCATATAAAAAATTTTATTGGTTTTTTTTTTCTTATGGAATTCGTATATTTGACCTTAAATAAGCTTTTTTTTTTGTGAATATCAGATGCTTCGGTAGTGCAGTAAATTTTTGGGACTGAAAGGGTTAATTAAAAAGATAGCCAACCACGGTTATTGGATAGTATGAGCTGTGTAAAACTGACTGTTTTGCCGAACAAGACGAACAACAACTTGATTTCTATGAAAAAGACTTATTCGTGCCCGATCTCTGAATTGTTACTAAAAGGGCATCCGCTAACATATACAAGTTCTTTGTTGTACTAGTGTTATAACTCTAGCTAGTAATTAAAAAATAGTCTAAGTAAACTATTACCGTTTTCCTCCACTACAGGCGCGTTTACATGAGCCATCGAATCTATGGATTGAGGAGCAAACTTGGCAATTTTTCCCTCTTGGGGATTTTCTCCCAGACCGAACCAGAATTGCAGGGTTTCATTGGGGGGTCTCGCAAACCCTCCAATGAAGGAGTGTTCGATGTTTCATACCACGGATTCGGCCACAGACTGTCATTTGGGTTTGAAATCCTGCTAGACCTGCTAATGGGGATTTTGGCATTCCATGGATTCGATCGTTAATGTAAACGCGCCTTGCGTATGTTTGCTTATACCTCGTAGTGAAATTTGCAGTAAACGGCCTCGTTCTTCGCGTTGACTAGCTTGAACGTGTGTGATCCGTATCCGTTCATGTGACGATGTCCATCCGGGATTCCTCGGTCCGCGAAAAGAATCATCGTTTGGTGAGTTGACTCCGGACGAAGGGTGAGGAAGTCCCAAAACATGTCTTTGTCCTGAAAAAAGAAACGTGCGCCTAATATGAAGAACTTAAGCCCTGGTCAACTACACCTTGCTACACTAACTAGGGTAGACCAACCAGTGAATGAACGTTTAAGGAACTGTGTTCGCCAGTGAATAAGCACCAGGACAACCAACCATGTGTCCGATGGCTTCCTACTATATAGGAGGAAGTCAGTGTCGCCAATCCATCTATTATAGAGATTTTCAATCCTTATTTTTTAATTATATTACCAAATGTTAATTCACTGGGGCCTGTTCAGTCACGGGTCAGTCTACCCTACACCTTTAAATAATGTGGCTTACAGAATTGGGCCAACATGGTACCGTTCGCATGGCAAGCGTCTTACCGAGTGGGCTTCCCTAACAGAGTTGAATGAACGGTTGTTCGTATATTCTATTTTTCGAACAGCCATGAATAGAACTTCATCCTCATTTTTGGAGGAAATTTATATTTGCTTATCAAATTTGGCTTAATTTACTCTTTAATATAGCGTCGCGTCGTATTTCATCGCTAATTGTGACGAAGAATAAAAGTATTCCGTGCATATAATTGATTAAAATACTGGATGGATACCTCAAATACTAGGTTGGATCATCCAAGCCATGTGAGATTAAAGATGGGTCATTCCTGAGAAAGCGTACAGAAACATGTCCCCGACAGATATCTTTCATATGAAAAAAGTTATGCTTGCACTTGGATAAATTAAAATAATATTTTATCTACTTACTAGCGTTGAAACAATTCAAAAAATAATTATTTTGTGTACAAATTTGTGCCCACAGACACTGACAAATCATGTCCGTGAGCAGTTTCACCGTATTGTCCTTGAACTATTTTTGTTGGAATGGAATGCGCCCTCTAGAAGGGAAGGGCCTAGGCTATGTGGCCCATTACCCAGCTCGCCAGAAGGGACAGTCACAGGAGACACACAAAGAAAGGACGACACAAACACATAGACAAATAACAACATTTATTGACAAATACAAATATCCATGTCTGACCGGGATTCGAACCCGACCTCAGCAGCTCCAAAGGCCAGTACACTAACCATTCAGCCACCGGGGCGGCACTATTTTTGTTAGTTTATACTAATTAAATACCAATTTTTCATAACTAAAGTTGACTTTTAGTTCAACTGACATTACCAGAACATACAAAATATAATCATTAAAATGAGTATAAATATATAAATTCCATGAAAATAAAATGTCCCACAGATTTTCATCATGTCCGTGTACAACGTATTCTTTAGCTTGCACAACTATCTAGAAATAATAATAGTACTCTGTTTCAGTCTTATTAGTATTCAATAATACACTTTTAAACGTTGTATCACGTCGATAGTTTGAATACCACAATAGATAAAAAGTAATTCAAAGTTAAAAGTTAAAAATAGGCCATTAACAAGATCAGAACGTCATTTCTGCAGTCAAGATATGAGTAGGTAAGCTAATGATTTTTACCTATAATTTTGTATTTATAGAAAGAAATAGGATATATATTGCCAGTTTGGGCAAGTTTTGTTCTCTAAAGCCTAAACCTTTTGCTCCTGGAAGCTCTTATTTACGATTTCGGCATGTCCGTGTGCCATCATGTCCGTGTATTCGGCTCATGTATTACTATATGAATAATTAATTATAATTATATGATCTAGACTGATGTAATTTTTCCAATGCAAGGGTAACTCAAATCCAAAGTTTCAAAAACTTTCATTAATAAATTTTATTTTTTCGAGATTTTTTCTCCTCAAATTGCACGTTTTCTCAGGAATGACCCAGATACTTTCTTCAATCTCGACTTGAATAGAATCAGATTATGCCGAAATTTTGAGTTTTGCTTTTAAGTTATGGTTGACTTTAAGAATTTTTGCTAGGGTGGATATGACCTTAACTCTAATCTCACCTTAAGATGTGTGACTGGGTTCCGCTTCTGCGTGTGGATGAAGCTGGGGAACAATAATGGATCTCTGATAAAGAAGATGGGTGTGTTGTTGCCAACCAAGTCCCAGTTGCCCTCCTCGGTGTAGAACTTGACTGCGAAACCTCGGGGATCTCTGACAGTGTCGGCAGAACCCAGCTCGCCACCTATACATTAACACATTTCAATGGCGACGGGTAAAATTGACTTAGAAAGCTAGTTACTCCATAAAACTCCAAGCATTTTATAATTTATGTTTAGGAGGTGAGAGGGGCAGTTAAACAGAAAGCAACTCAATGTAAAAAAGAGTCATTTAATTAAGAAAAGCAAAAGTTACAATTTACAAAGCATTATATATCCTCTCGGTCCCACACACAGCTCCTAATGGCATAATGGCGATTGGGGTAGAGGTACGATAGGTAGCCTCTAGAGGGCGCTGTTGTGCAAGATTGTATGTGAGATTTATGAAAGAACTGAAGTAATTAACATTTCATTTTCTGAACCAATAGATGGACACACAAAGAATTATTAAAGATAGATATTAAGGGTTATATCATGTCCACTTTTCGCAAAAAAAGTAAAAATATGACAAATAGAACAAATATTGTTCAATTTATTTTTAAAATACCCTTAAGTAATCTTAAAGCAAGCTAAAGTTCTAACACAATTAAAAAAAACTGTGTATTAGAAACACTCTACAGTATACAGATACAACACTTATACTCACCGACTTGGGAGAATCGAACTGCAATGGGAGTTTTCTTGCCGATTTCATTGAATAAATTGGCCTTAGTGTAACGAGTGATGTCTTTGGTCACTTCGAAGTAACCGAATGCTCCGGCACCTTTAGCGTGGACCGCGCGTTCTGGGATGCGTTCTCTAAAATCAAACAAGTAGGTTTGAAACCGAATGTGTCACTCTGCTAGCTTCCGCACACGTTTGTGTTCAACAGGAAATTCCCTGGCCCCATTGAAAGGGACTGTCAGTCCTACAGAGCTAATGCATTAGTTTTGGAATCACAATTTCCGCTGAAGTATTGCTTTACCATGTTAGCCCTTTTCCCCCAGGTATGGAAATAACATCGAAATAAAACAAATTTGAAACGTAAATGTTAGGGTTTTTAATGATATATTTTTGAAGTTTTTAAAAGCCAAAAACATAAAGCTGATGGCAACACTGCTATTTAAACCCTTATTAATTACTAATTAAATAACCCGAGGATATCTTCTGTTTTACATTGATGTTATGATGGTTCCGATATAGAAACTGGACCTCTTCGAATTAAATCTTAAAATCAATTAAACATGAATGGTATACACTTAACCAAAGCATGGTAATTGGTCCACGATATATCAATACCTAGTGAAAATAAAATAACATGGCAAAGCAATTCCTTTGCTAAAAATTGTGATTTCAAACTAATGCAATAGCTCTATGGGACTGACAGTCAAAGATAATAGAGTTTACCTGTCGAAGTGTGCCATTTCTTCCATGTACACAGTGTCCTCCAGCAACATGGGTCCCCGTGGCCCAACGGTGAGCGAGTTCAGTTTGTCGGCTATAGGAGCACCGAATCCTGTCGTCAGTTGGATCACTTGTCCCTATAAATACAATTATTACAAAGATTTTTGTTTAGAACAATTGAAGAAGGAAAGTAATTGTGATCGTTTTGATTTTTATTAACTAATCTTGTTTTTTTTTCCAATACGATTTTTTTCTTCATCCAAGGATCCTCCTCCAATTCATGTCGGTTACCTAGCTAATGAGCTTTGCTAATGTGTGTGAGTTTTGTTTCTTGCAAGTATAATAAAGCACTATTTTCAGTGATAATTGCAAAACTCTGCATCTAATATTTGCAGAGCCCTTTTGGAGACATACAAATTTGTTTCTTTTTTCCAGTTTAACCAAATGATAAAATGTGTTTGATCTCTATTTTCTGAATTTTATATAAAAAAACGAATATTGATGTTTAAAAAAGATTGTTCATTTGAAAAGGAGCACTTTAATTATTCTATCCTGTCATCAACAAATTGCAATATTTTGTGTCGTTATTCATGATTAGGGGAGAATCAGGAGACACGCCTAAAATAAATTCTTATAATTTTACGTTCGACATTTCCTATCCGCACGGTTTGAGCTAACAACACACAATAAATCAATAATGCTCCCAAAGTTTACAGGTAAAAGAATTTTGTCGCAGACCGATACAATTTAGTTTATTTAAAAAACAATATGCTATATACTTATTGAAATCACTCAGCCGCAGCTTGTAGTGCTGCCATCTACTGACAAAAATCAAACTCTAAACCAACCCAAGACTTCATACTTAACGGTTCCTGGTGTTTTAGACGCGATTGCGATTCTTCATTACATTACCCCAATTGAAATGTTAGGTCGATTGTAGAATTCACACGCTATGCAGGAAAAAAAATATCGCCCTTTGATTTAATGAGGCTATCTTAAAGCTATCTGTAGTTGTAATTTTAGTAGTGGCATTTGTAGTCTTAATGCTCTAGACTGGGAATTTGTAATAGTAGCCAGTGGTTACCAGAGTGAAAAAAAATGGTAGCCACATTTGGATTTTTAGTAGCCAGTTTTAAATTTAAGTATATACGACAAAAATATAAAGTGCGATTTTCCACAAAGCAAAATTTTATGAAAGACATTTTTGATATGAAAAGATATACAGTAAACAAAGGATCATATCAGATATGTATAAGTATTATGTGATTGGCCATTATTGAAAGGAGAAAATTATTTTATGTACAGACAGTTAAACTATTAGTTTCGGAGAATTCTTGGCGTCGCCCACGATTGTTCATGAAATTTTCTCGTATCAGAATTGTTTAAATGAATAGTTGAGATCTTAATCAGCTGTAAATCAATCACTTGTAAATTGACGAGATCGTAAAGCAAGATTTAAAAATCAAATTTGCATTAAGATTTACGTCGCCCAGCTCTATTTACGCTACACGGAGGCCGACTCAGTGATGTCACACAAAACACCGGCTAATGATGAGGGAAAAATTTTACCGATGAGCAACAACTGTCATCAAGTCTTTCTTCAGAACAGAATGGAATAGGAGCGCTTTATTTTTATTATTTTAGAAATGCATTATCAGCATTAATTATTAGTTAAACAATAATTAATGCTGATAATGTAATGATAATAAACAATTAGTCAAAAAGGAAAAATTATGATCGCCACTTTTGGCGACTGGGATTAAATTTTTAGGTAGACATTTTCGATGTAATAGTGGTCAGTTGGCGACTGGCGACCGCTAATCTAGAGCTTTACCTACTTTACAATACTAACTCTATGAGCTGCAGCATATTCGTTGAGTTGTTCGGATGCCTTGTCCCTTTTCGCGTCTGTTTCAGAAGTAGTTCCACGAAGCATTGCGTGGACATATGAAAACATAACCTGACAAAGAAAAGGATCAAAATCTAAATGAATGACTTCAAAAACATGCATTGTGAATAATGTTTAAAGTAATTAAAAATTTATAACTAAAGAAACTCTGAAAAGTTCGTCACTGTAGCACTAAGAGTGATAAAGATATAAAAAGCCGCCATCTAAGAGGCAGAAAAAAAATCTGACAAATTTTATAAACTTACAAAATTTTAAATTTTGAAGCATGAAGGAGTCATTTATTGTACTACGTTAACCTCTTGCGACTTGGCTTCTCCATTTGGGGATATTTTTTAAAACTCCCCACAAACAATTAACACGTTAATTAGTCCCGAAATTGACCTCGTCCAAAAGAATATGATCTAAATATCAGTTTTCTGGCTTTGATTACAGGTATCAGTCATTTATTTCTATAAAAAAAAAAACGAAGTTGAACGAGTGTCAATACAATATTGGAGTTCTTAAAAAAATTAATTTTTCTTTTTTTCTCAAACTTTTCAAAAAGTTCTCTAAGTAAATATCAAAGCATTTTGCAATAAAAACAAAGTTAAAATAATCTCTTACCTACAAATAAGTGATACAGCCTTTTTTTGTTGCAATTATAGCACAAAAAAATGTATATTTTTAGAGTTAAAGGCGTGTTCTTAAGTAACTATTAAACATAATTTTTTTGATGTCTTAGAAAAACATACTTTTTAACGAACCCGGGGCCACTCGCATAACCAGCGGGAATCGAAACCAACATACTAGGTGAGCTACATATAATTTAAAAAAAGTAAAAATAAATTACATTTCAGTAAAAATTTAAATTTTATTACCATACAATAAACTTAAACCATCCGATTTACTATTTCTTTAGTTTAGAGTATTAACAGTTCATATGCAAAACACCGCTTGTTGATACAATGAAATTTGAGTACATTTTGAACCTAGGAGATGGGCATTGGGCAACTTAGTTCATTAAATTAAAAATTATCAATTTTTTAGTGGCTCCATCTAGGACACAGGGAAGTAGATAGTAAATAAGAATTTTTTTTAAAAAAATTAATAGGACTTTACTTTTTCTTAATTTGTATTTGGTTCGTTGGAATTATGTATGTCCTTCTAATAATATTAGTTACATTTTGCTCTTAACATTGTTTGTATTCTAGTGTGAATGATCAGGGACATCTGGGGATTCGTATTCGAATGTTATGGGCATTTATAAAAAAATACAATTACAAACATAAACAAAATTTAATGCTTTACATCTTTTTAAAAAAAATAAATATATTTTTCCAGAAACAATTAGTTTTATTTCAAAAGAATTTTGATGATATTATATTTGTCCTGTCTTCTGCTGGTAAAGGAATTTAAAAATAATATACACTGAAATTTATTTTTAATATGTCATTATTGCTTTCTTAACTGGTAGAATACTTAATTAACCACTTATTTTAAAACAAGTATATGATAAAAATTATTATCTTCGGAATACTCAACGTGTATTTTGAAACCTGCAATAGTTTAACAACATGTTAGCTATCCCTTGCTCTACTGTGGTATCTGTGTATTAGTATTTCATAATTTTTCTCCTACATTGGCCTCAAAACAAGTTTCCAACAATATTTTGAAACTTTTACTTTTTATCATCACCCATCACCTTTTTTATTCATTCCAAGCGAAAATATGCAGTTGATATTTTTTTTAAAAATAAATAACCGGTTTGGGGCCTCTCACTTGTTATGTAACAAAAATCCTGTCGCTATTATTTTGTAAAATAGAAACGCAATGAACCCCTAAAAATAGCGTGTACTTTAAAGTATGACAATGCCTTGGTTCAAATGACTTTAAACAAAAATTGTAAATGTTTTCTAGCAATAATGTGGGCCAATTGAAGAAAAAATATCGCTCATAGTAATCCTTGATTTTATTAAGTGGATTTCTCTATTGCATTAATCTGTTAATTAAAATAACAATCGATATTTTGGATTAAAAAAATGAATCTCGCAGGAAAAGTTGAGTCCTGAAATTTCTATTTCTTGGCAAGCCCCTTTGCAGCTCCAATCCTTTTAAATAATACGTGACGTTACTGCTAACTCGACAAAAAAAAAAAAAAAATTAAAAAAAATCTTGACTATAACCAAAACCGACCTTAAGTTTGCAGTATACAAATGTTCTACGAGAAAAAGGGTAAATAGTTTTCATTTTTGAGTGCGAGAATTGTATACAAAAAGGTATTTCACATTCAATAAACAAATTGATCAGTTATTTCAAGACATAAATGTAGTATTTTTATAAGTTAAGCTTCAGTTAGAGTGTTGTTTTAATTATTTTTTTCCTTCGATTTTGACGTAACAGGGCGCACGAATATCAGGCTCGAAAGGAGCAGCCAATCAGAGTACGCAAAATTGCGGCGCCAGCCGGGTTGTTTACCCAGTTTCCTCCGCTCAGTACATTTCTCTGCTGCAAAATTAAGCTCGGTTTTGGTCTCCTTTGTCAAATGGAAAATGGTTGGTTGTTGGTTGTCAAATGGTTTCTTGAGAACCTTACAACATCAGACAGGTACTTTAAACTCTTTAACCAAATGTGAAGCGTGTAGCTGCTATAGTTGGAGCTTTAGAGTGTTTTCAGAAAAACGAACAAACCGATCAATGCTCAAAACCTACTTTTTTCGAACTAGCATTTCCCGAAACATGAAGAAAACACGAAATTTATATTTCCGATTTTCGACCTCCATTGGAATACCTTTTATTTCATGTTGGGTAATTGAAAGTAGCAAATAACCATATTTGCCAAATCAATTGTGTTTTGCCCATATTTGAATTTTTCAGTTCAAATCACTAACAGACCACTTTTAAAAAGCAATTATCGGATTAAAAATTTAAATATTCCATACAAGGTGCCCCTCGTAAATTATATTTAAAAACACCTTATTAGTATTCACAAAACAAATATCTTATTCTAAAATACTTCATTAAAAAACATTATCACGAATTGCAGATTATTAATGCATGATTTGAGGACCATTTATAATGCTTCAAGGTCACAGCTGATATTGTTTCCTAGGAGTCAAACACGTGTTGAGTTTGGCGAAGTCATAAGTCGCCAAATGTGGCGGATCCTATCCGGTCGAACTCCATAACAGAGTTTCCTAATCATCGCTTTTTATCGCTATTACAGTTGCTAATAAGTGTTAGATGGAGAAATAAAAATAATGAAAATTTCCTGTCAATATTTCGGGTTCTTTACAAATAGTTTTTGATAGTTATGAAATTGTTTTGTTATTGTGTACAGAAACACTGAAATAGAACGCCGTTTTTGAGGGAAATTTCGTAAAAACTTTTTATGTAACGGACATTTCAAAATTTTATTTTTATAATTGCGTGAAAAAAAGCCGACTTTTACATTATAATTTCAATTTCAGACGCGTGCACAAAGCTAGACTTTTTGAAACAGTGAAAAAAAGTACTTTTTTTCACCCAAAAGCAGTGAAAAAAAGACTTTGTCGCACTCTTTTTATAAGATGCCAACATTTCAAGTAAAATTTCGATTTGATAATACTCATAAAATCCAAGATTTATCGATCTGCTGTATTTAAAAATATTATGCGCGTGAATTAATTTTGAATCAATGAATTTTTTTTCTCGCGATGGGAATATTTCTTAAGTCACGCCCTTCGAACTGCGAGTTCATTGGTTGCTTTCTTTGACAAAATGTTGAAACACGCTTATTGGTTTTTTATAGCGTCACGCGCTCCGAACTTCGAGTTCATTGGTTGTTTTCCTTGACATCTCTTAGTCTATTTTAGTCTAATTAGCACGTGAATTATTTTTGAACCAATGATATTTGATTTTTTTCACGCAATTATAAAAAATAGTGTATGAAACACGTGCGAAAAGTAAACTTTTTAAAACACGTGTCTTTATTTCACTCGCTCGTACCTCGCTCGTGAAATAAAATCCACTTGTTTTAAAAAGCATTACTTTTCGCACTAGTTGCATAAATATCTATTGTGTAATACAATAAAATGACAAAGAAAAAACGGCACGAGGAAAAATTGCTAGATCATTGGAATATTAAAGAAAGGATACAATCTGTGATGATATAATATCTGAATCATCAGAAAAAGATATTTCTAAAATATTAATAACAATGACATGCAGGTTTAAAATCATTAATAAGGTTTAAATCATTGGAATTTTTTTAAAAAAAATTTTTTAATTGTCTACAAATTAAAAAAAACTAACTCATCAGATAAAATTTTTTTTTAAATAATAAATATTTGAACCATTTTTTTAATTAGTTGTATTTCAAGTGTTTTGATTATATTGGACTCTTTAATTATTCAAAAATTTATTTATTAGATCAGTATCATGATGGGAGATTAAAACGAGGTACGACACAAAAGCACGCAAAATGCGAGCGTATATTATGTCTCTAAACTGTTGTTATGACGACAGACATGTCAAAGATGTATTTAGGATGGTTAATCAATGAAAGTCCATAAATTAATGTACTAGTAGATGTATGCATCGTTATTTTGAATTATCAATTTAATTTAATTATTAATTAATTTAATTTATTAATTAATTTATTAATTTATTTAAAAATAATTTTATTTACTGATAATAATTTAATTTATAAATAATAATTTTACTTATTAATTTAATTAATGTGTTAATAATAATTTAATTTATTAATAATTTTATTTATTAATTTAATTAATGTATTAATAATAATTTAATTAATTAGTTTAATTGTTTTAATTATCATTTTTTATTTGTTTTGGATGAAGTAAAAGTATTTAACTATTTAAATTTTTTTATTAAAATAAAATACATCTAACTTTTACAACTCTGGTGAATCGATCGTCTTTTAGATTGGGGTCACGCGAATGAAAAGACAATTATTACGTGGGGAAAGTGAGATGAAAAACCGGAAGTCAGGTTTTGAAATTCCGCTCGTTGTGTAAGTGCATTGCACTTTGCAACATCGGAGGATTAAAGTATCCAGGTTGGAGTACATATTTATTTTATTTTTTATCTGTGAATTCTTGCATAGTTGTCGAAACTTTTTTTTTTTGCACATATTTTTCTTAAGGGGAGTCCAGTACCTTCCCCAACTTCTTTTTTATGTATGAAGTTATACTACTCAGATTTTATATGCCTTAATAAAACTTATTAGCAAGAATAAATTGTGAAAATGACTCAATATTTAAAAAAAAATTTTTTTTTGTTCAATTTTTTACAGTATTAAAATCCCTACTCCTCCCTAATTTTTCGACTTTTTATTACCAATTTTTTTTAAATGAGTTCCCCAATAAAACTTATCAAAACTATGCATCCAAGTTTGAATCAAGATTCAACTTTTTTTTTAAGAAATAATTTTCGAAATTTTATTAAAAAAATTCACTAAAAAAGTAAAAGTTAAATTTTGATTTTTTAAAAAAAATACAACATAAAGGAAGAGTTTTAATGCATAGTTTTATTCATTATACTTATAGGATGCTATAGAAGTTTACAGAAACTTTTTATGTATAATATTAAAAGAGGAGTAGTGTTTTTCACTATCCTAAAATTTTAAAAACACGAACAGAGATACGAACATTTAAAGTATAGATCCCTGATAGGATACTTAAAGAACGAGTCTCACTCAAAAATTAATAGCTCAAAAGCTAATGCATAAAATTTTAAGAGGTTTTTTGCAAAATGTAAAGAAATGTTCAAACAATTGTTTTGAAAAATAATTTTAAAAAATTGCATTTTTCATGATTTTTGAGTGCTGGACCCCCTTAAATTGGCTGGAGTATTTCTTTTTGTTTTACATGAACTTTATTCAATTATTTATTTGACTGCTGTACAGAAAATAAAATTTCCAATTACATAGCAGAGGCAAGGCACTAAAATCGTATAAAGTACAGACAACAAACATTAGATTTGTATAAAATACATACATTAAAAATTAAATAGAACACAAGCATTAAAATTGAATAGAATACCAGCATTAAAATTGAATAAATACAAGCAATAAAATTGAATAAAATAAAAGCATTAAAATTGAATAAATACAAGCACTAAAATTGAATAAATACAAGCAATAAAATTAAATAAAATACAAGCATTAAAATTGAATAAACTACGAACATTAAAATTGAATAAATACAAGCAATAAAATTGAATAAAATAAAAAGATTAAAATTGAATAAAACACACTCAAACAATGAAACTACACTGAATTATAAGGTCCCTGATAAAATATCTTTTTTTTTTTTTAATTTCTTAAGGTTCTCAAAAAATAAATCACTGATCCTTGGTAGTTTGTAAATCAGTTTAATGAATTGAATATATAGCTGATTTTTAATAGATAGTTTTTAGAGAAAAACCACATTATTTGTAATTTATGCATATTGTTTTTCTTAAATATAATTGTCTAGCAATGTGTTTATGTAGATATATTTTAACAAATATACTAGGTTGTATTTATTTTGCATTTTTTTTATAACGCTGCGGTCTTCAATATAGCCCTGAAAATACACTTTGTACACAACTTGTCTTGGTAACAAAACTTAGTAGTATACACATGTCAACTTGTAAACCAGTACTAGTTAACTAGTTTAATGCAAATATTGAAGCATGTGTAACACTTAATTAAAAATAATAGAAAAAAAATATTTGTTTTCTGAAAACATATCATTCGCAAGCTGCACTATTCATTTAACTTGATAATTGTATACAAATAATGGAAAAGAAACATTCACAATTCCTGTGTTCAAAGTGCAGGTCAAGAAGCATTTATTATCTGGATAATATTAATTGTTTTCTAAGAGATAATCATTTTAGTTGGGAGGAAGCATTTTGATTGCAGAAGAAAGAAGTTATACCAGACCTTCAAAATGTACCATATTTATTATTTTCCTTACTATTAACCCTTTCAGTCCCAAAAATTTACTACACTACAGAAACATCTGATATTCACAGAATAAGCTTATTTTAGGACATAAATAAGAATTCCACAAGAAAAAAAATCCTTTTTAATTGATTATATGGTTTTTGAAATAATGCCAAAATTTTTTAACTGTGGAAAACAACAAAATAAAATATATATATTACCTAAAAACACTTCGAGTTATATATTTTAAGGTATCTGACCATATTATTAAAAAAAAATTAGTAATTATTTTAACCGAAAATAGTTTAAATACTGTTTTAAATATTTGGAACTGAAGTGAACTTTTCAAAAATCAGGTGGAGCGCTTGTTGTCGATTTTCTAAACCAAAAAAATAGTATTTCTAACTTCTAATAAGATTAATGTAAAATATTGTCGAATAGAACAAAGTATGAAGAATCGAATGATATGTGTTTGGATGTCATAACGAGACATAAACATTTGGAAAAAAATATTGAAAGTGATGATTCCAAATGGCATCACTGGGACTGAAAGGGTTAATAATCGGTTTTTACGAAACAATTTTCTACAATAACATGAGAACAATTTCTTAGTTAAATATTATACTACAAAAATATTATTAAAAATTATGACGAAACACTAGATATGCTTTGGTTATATTTTGTGATAATGATACTGTATTATAAAAGGTGAAAAAGGAAAATTAAATTATTAAAAAGATTTACAAAATTGTATTGCTTAGCAATTATTACATAAATTATTACTTTGTTAAGAATCGATATTTCCATAACGTTATTTAACCTTTTTGAGCAAAATAATAAACTTATATTTTTAATCTTAACATACTTATCATACAAATATATGCTTAAAAGTTTGTTTTTCAAAGAAATTTTTTAAGAATTATGCTTATTAGTTCCTTGGGAACACGCCCAAATCTCTAAAAAAATACATTTTTTTTGCTAATAAATGCAACAAAAAAGGCAGTATCACTTATTTGTAGTTAACAGATTATTCTAACATTGTTTTTAATGAAAAATGCCTTTAAAATTAGCTACTAAAATAACTTTTTGAAAAGTTTGAATGAATTTTTTTTAAAGAACTCTGATATCGTATTGACCCACGCTCAACTTTATTTTATACTAGAAATAAATGACCGATTCCTTTTATCAAAGGCCGAAAACTATTATTGATATCTTCTTTTATCGGACCAGGTAAATTTCGGAACTGATTAACGTTAATTGTTTGTGGGATCGAGGTTTTAAAAATTTTTCCCATATGGGGAAGGGTCGCAAGAGGTTAATTTCGAAAGATAAATTACTGAAAACGTCTTACTTTGAAAATCTTTCACGTGCTCTTCTATCTTGACGAATGATGTTATTCAACAACTGCGTTTCCAGATGTGCTGCATTTCGGCAATATTATTGTGAATCAAAAATTAGCGACAATGAATAGCATTTTCCCTCTATTTAACTATTAGACGCGCTCGTTAAAAAACGTAGTATCTGGTGAATTCCATATTTTGCAACATGTTTTCTAATAAAACATGATCGCTAAAAGATTGTAAATAAAAAGTAAATGTCACACATATATCAAATTTTCAACCAATCATTCCCTTTATTATTTTCTCTAGAAAATTGTGAAATTAAAATTGTCAAGAAAAGATTTTTAATTGATAATGGGAAGTAAGAAAAAAGTTTACTTTTAATTATCAATATTTAATGATGGAAGTTAAGTGGTTTGAATATCTGAAATTGTTTTTTTTTTTTTAATTTTCTACAAGTTTCGGATAGGGGAGATTGTTGTACTTTGCGACGCTTGTACCTTGGGACACTGACAATTTCTAAGAATCTATTGGCAATATCCATACATTGTTTATTTCTAATAGTAGCCTTAACCAACAGACATCATCAAAATAAAATTTAACACTAGCATCATTAAATTGATGAATTGGTGACAAAAAATAATATTTCATTACCCCAAAGTAAATATTTTTCTCATTCTAATATAATTTTTTACTTATGTACTTTTACAAAAAGTCTACTGCATTTTATTTTCTTCATAAAAGAGAAAATTTTAAAATATTTTGGCCATAAGAAAATAATGATAATGCATTTAGATTGGCCACTATCTTGCTTTTATTTAAACCATGTAGTGTGTTGTACCTTGGGACAGTAAAGCATATTGTAAAGCATATTGTATCATATAATGTTAAATAATTTGGACTTGCAATTTTGCTGTATAATTTAAAATACTCTTGAATTATAAAGTTTTATTTGTGAATTTCCTTGAAAAAACAATAAAGTTTGTTTCCTGACACCAATTAGCTGAAGTGTATGACTATTGACTGAATTATAAAGTATGTTCCAAGGTACAACATCATATTTTACCTTGGGACAGTTTATCCTCTCTACTTTAATTGAGTGGCAATTTTTAATTTCAAGCTGCCAGAATTAAAAAAATATATTATTGAAGAATATATTGGTGTGTTGAAATGCTGCTTTTAATTTTTTATTTTTACTATAATTATCGAAGAAAAAAATTAAAATGTAAAAAATGTCCGAGGGTACAACACTCTCCCCTACAATAAATTATGCTGTATTACTCTTTTTTTTGTCCTGTCCCATAATTACCTCGATTTTCCGTGTCCATTAAACAATGAAGTTGAATGAGGGACAATACCGACATTAGAATTCTTTAAAAATCATTTTTTTCAGACAAAAAGTTCTTTTAGTAGTTAATTTTAAAGGCATTTTGCACAAAAAAAACAATGTTAAAATAATCTGTTAACTGCAAATAAGTAAAACGGCCTTTTTTTTTTTGCAAAAAATGTGTATTTTTAGAGTTTAAAGTGTCCTTAAGTAACTATATTAACATAATTTAAAAAAAAATCTTTGCGAAATATATTTTAAGCATATATTTATATGAAAAGTATGTTTAGATTATGAATATACGTATAGGATTTTACTCGTAGCTTTAAGAGGTTATAGATAAGATGTTTTGTTTCAATTTTTACTAAGGGTTCTCTTGAGACTACTTGTACTAAAATCATATCCATTATGGTACGATTGAAAATTATTTTGCTATCTCATCAGAGATATGGATCCTAGCTATTTAATTTTTGTAAAACTTTATAACGCGCAATGTTTGTGTGCTTCAAAAAATATGTATTTAACGTATGTTATGCACACGATATTTTTGTGATTATCGGCTAAGGTAATGTATATAAAAGCGTGGTGTTCAACAAGGTTTGTTCAACAAAGGTCATGGAGTGTAGCGATAATAATAAAAAAAGTCATATTTTAGAAGGCGACATTGTAGGGGTGGGGTATTAAAATTAGTTGGTTTATCTTGTATTCATGTGTATAACTCATAACATATGCACTTTTCATCTGTTTGCTACTCGAATTTAGTCTTCCAATATTTAAAAAAAAAATTCTCAATAGCGCTGCAGTATTGGCGGTCAAGCTTTGCAGAATCGGCCCTTACCCCAAAACTAAGAGCCATTTTTTGTGGCACCATCTAGGCAGCTCTCGTTACCAATTTTGACGCGCAAATTACTATTTGGCATCATCATTTGAGATTTTTATTCTTATCGTCTATAGCCATTAATGATATCAAAAAGCACATCATGCGATTCTTCAAACTTTTTCTATTACAAAATACTTTTAATTTATCCCAATAGATATATCAGCCCTATTATTTTTTAAAAAATATAATCAGAAAGATGATGCCAAATGGCATCACTGGGACTGAAAGGGTTAAAATATCAGTTTTAAAGAGTAGACTGTACCTCGCCAACCTTCCAAAGGGTCAATGAAATTGTTCTGCATACTTTATCAATTCTAATGTTAATTGTTTGTCCATTTAATAGCTAATTTATTTTAACCAACCTTTATCATTTCCAATACCATGACCGAAAGGTCCAGTCCATCCCCCCCCCCCCCTCTTATTCACCTGTCATTGTGAAAGCGGGGGATGGGGCAGCTAAGAAGGGCAAGAACAAGAAGATCTGCTTTTTCTTTTTTACTTCGTCTGCAAGTCGAGGTCATGTTGACTTGATCAGGTCGTTCAACCTGGGAAGGTGTTCTCAATTTTTTTTTTTTTTACAGGTGACTTTTCGCTGTAGATTCTTCAAGTTTGACTGTTTGTTGGATGTATGCCGAATTTCGGATTACGTTATTGGTGGCGCTATTTTGGAAGAAAATCTTCAAGTAAATGCTGAAGCCTGTCTTATTTATATTATTTGTTTTTCTTATTTTTTATCATCATCTTTCATGTACTTACAATAAGGAAAATAAATGAAAAGCAATTGACCCTTAATGGAAAATTGAGTTGGTTTCTCGGGTCAATTCATGTTGATGTACAATGTCTGACTATTCCGAGAATTATAGCTGAAAACGTATTCCGAACTTATACGAACAAAACAAATCTTCTGGGTCACGGTCGCTACGTCTTAGTAAGGACAAATATTATCTGTTAGTGTAACAAACTCTTGATCATAAAGTTCGCGACATATCTAAATGCAACGACTTTTCTAATGAGGTATTACATTTATTATTTTCACGATATCTTGTTTTACGATTACTTTCATCTTTTACATGTTATACTTTTACCAGCTATTCAACAAACCAAGTTATACACTTCACCTACTTCTTAAAAAGTTTAATCTCTAAACATAGACAGCTACCGAATAATTCCTTGTTACCCTGAGGCTTTGTTTCATTAGATAGTGTCGGTTAACATGGTTGGCTGGCTCAAACAATTAGATCAAACCAAAAATTATCACCATTCTATTAAAAAAAATAATTAAAAGTTGGTGATATTTTTAGTGGCTGTTTCTTAAATTAATTCCAATATCGTCATTTAGACAATGCAAGTTTGCTTCGGAAGAAAAAGGAATTATTCCAAATTGTGTATTTCTGCATAATTTCCAAGTTTGTTGTGATGTTGTGAATTATTCTGCATTTTACTACACAATTTAGTTGGATGTTATAACATTAGCAGAGCTCTTTTTCCTTTGTCCCTGTTAAAAAAGGTAACGTGGTTGTAAAAAGAATCCTTATCTTTTGTATACCTTTACAATGATACATTTCGGTCCATCTTGATATGAAGCTCTTCATTACATGAGAAAAAGTCGAAATCACAGCATCTAAATATACGTCTGTAAGGTTTGTGATATATTTCTTCAATTTAAGTGATATTTCTTTAGACAACCAAATTTCTTTTATCCAAAGACTGCATTACGACTGCTGCTATATTTCGATATCCACGCTATTATTTTATGAAGAGTTTAGTGGAAGAAGGTTCTAAGTGATATTTTGGAAAAAATTGAAAATCTTGCATGAATGAACAGATTACTAACTTTTTTAGAGAAAATAATTATACTTTTTCATTAACTTTCGTTTGAGCCTATTTTTTACCGTTGGCAAGAAGTGTTTTTAACAGGTATAAGTGCAAACGAAAAACTTTCAAGCTCATTTTCTCGTTTTCACCTTTCTATCCATCAGCACGTTCTTACACAAATCACTTCTATGTTTTAATTTATGCAACTAATTGGTTAAGGCTTATACGCATAAATCTGTCGTTGTGATAGTAAGGCTTAATTTTCTGTTCCCTTTGCAATGAAACTGGAAATGTTTTTTCGAAACTGCTATCTTTGAAATAAAACAAGTGATGCATGAAAAATCGATGTTTATTGAAAATTAGTTATGTAAATCGCTATATATCTGACATGGGTCATTGGCAGTTTCAAAAGACGTTGTGAAAAAAAGTTCATGACTAAATGAATATTACAGGGGTAAGTTTTACAGCCACAAGACTGTTATGAGACACACATATACTTTTTTACTTACGTTTTTTGTAAAATGCTATTTAATTTTAAAGTTTAAGCTAGTAAAGAATATTTGAAATCCATTTCTTACACAAACATATAGTGTTAACGGATAGGCAAAGAACAAAAAAGATAAAATGACGGTTGATATCTAGTCTTCCAAATCAAAAAATAGTTAAAGTAAGACGGTTAGAACGGAAATTGTGTGTAAAGGTCTGTAAAACGTACAAACGGACACGGATTTTCACATAATCTCGATACCCTAAATCCATTTTTTTTTCATCTTTCGTGAAAGGGCCGGATTTAGATTTTATGCGCCCCTAGGCCCGTGGGTTTTTATGTCGCCCTCTCTTCACACCATCGTAAAGGAGGGAGAAATTTGACATCAGAAAGGTCTAGCAATGAGGAAAATGAATGTACCAAAACCCAGGGACAATGTTAGGAGACGAGAAATAAACAGTTTATAAATATTAAAAGCCCAAATTTTATGGAAGGAATTTGTTAAGATACATTATTAGTTCAATTTAAAGTCCAAATGAATGTAATTTTTTTAGCTCAAAAATGTGTTAGTTTGAGTTCTAAACTAAAAATTTGACATTCGGGACCTACGACGGTAAGGAATTTTCTGCATTGTTTTGTGATCTAAAATTTTTAGAGTGTCTTTGCTTTAAAATTCCGTTTTGCAATTACATAAAGAAAAGTCTTTTACTATAATAAGAAAAAATTGAAAATAATTTTCTGACAAAAAAAATGAGGAATAATTTTGCGCCCCTCATCATGGTGCGCCCCTAGGCCCGGGCCTATAGGGCCTATTCGTAAATACGGCCCTGTTGGTGAAGAAATAAAATCGTATTTTTAAACTACCCCAGATCGGAGTTCATTTAATTATGAAAGATGAAACTCGTAAATTGTCATATGTTTGTAAGCTATTATTTATTTACCAATCGAAAGTTCACTGAAACGTCGAATCATGAGCCAATGACTCTTTCAAACCCTCAAACAAACTTTAGAAATCGTGAATCATCGATCTTCATTAAACGAAACAACATAAATAATTGTCCTTTTGTGCGTTGTTTCTTTTGTCTTCCTCGTATTTGCTTTGTTCTGTTATTTATATTCTTTTATGTTATTTGCTGAAATTTTTCTGTAGATAACCAAGTTGTCAGAATTTCAGCCGACTATTTTTGCGGTATATACTGAGCCTATTTAGTATGAACTCAGTCTAACTGTTAACCCTTGATTTTGTATTGCTTGAACAGACAAAAGAATCGGGACAGAACCTTAAAAATTGAAGAATTAAGACAAAGATGGCACCATTACTTTACAGGGGACGTACATAAACTGAGTCACGCAAATTTTTGACTTTTTTGACCCCTCCCTCCCCCTATGTCACGCTGCGTCACGTTTGATCGAACCCCTCCCCCTAAAATTACGTCACGTTGTTGCACCCCCCCCCCTCTTAAGGAAAAGTTACTTTTGATATTTCCCTTTGTTTCTGAAATTTGAAAAAAAAAGCACATTGATATGCTAAAAAAATGGTGGAACTTGGAAAGTAAAATTTATCAAAAATCTCTTATTTAAAAGTACATTTTATTTTTTTTGCAAAATTGGAAATTTTCGAAATGTTACGTCACGCAAATGATTACCCCTACCCCCCTCCATGTCACGATCCGTCACGTTGGCGCATACCCCTCGCTCCCCCCTCTGAGCGTGACGTAATTTATGTACGTCCTCACAGATACGCCCGTTACGCCATGAGGTTGGAGATAATGGCATAGACAAAAAATATAATGTTGAATTAGTATTGAAAATGTGTCCCTCATACACACACCTTCTCTTCGTCTAAAGAGAGAGTAATAAAAATCTATACAAATATGTCAGAGACCTTAAAGAAAGAGCTTTAGACTTCAAACATAGTAACTGAATTAAGCTTAAAAGTTTGATTTTTGTCAGTGTAAATTTTGTTAGTTATATAATGTAACAAAGAAATTTTATCGAGGAACAGAAGCATTTTATCATGTACTTCTACATAGCTCCTAGCCGATATCGTTTAAAGGTTTCTGAAATTTGATTCGAACAAAGACAAATATTTTTCGTCGAAATCTTGTTTCAATAGAATAAAATGATAAAAACTCGATAAAGTATGAAAAGAATATAGATATGAGTAATAATCTTCTTTCTGGTGATATTTCTGCTAGATAAAAAATCTAAATCAGTCTTTACTAAGCTGGGAAATGTCAAATAGTATTTGACTGTCAAGTTCAAATTCCAATATGTTATAAATGCCTTCCTTAAAATGCAAAATATCTTTATAAAAATCTCTTATTTAAATCCGCCATTTTAAGAATAACTAAGTTAGTCCACTCTGAAATATCAAAGATTTTAAATATTCATAGTGTAAATTATTACGATTCATGCTTGATATAGCAAAGCAGTAACCAAAATATAACATAACATAAAATTTCTGTGATTAAAAATGACATTAGGACTAGCCTTGTCTCACTATCAACTGCTAACGAGTCAGCAATAAAGAGTTACTTTTTGTTTTGCAAGTATGTTATTTCTTTGTCAAAAGGTTGTAATAGACTATTTAGGTTTAAAAAATTAAAACTTATTTGGGTAAATGTAAAATAATATAAAATACGTCACTACGTAAGCCAATTAGGTGGCTTATTTCTTGCCAGCTTTCAATCCTGAATTTCCTTCAATTTCTTTCAAATTATTCTATTCGTATTCTATTCTAATTGGAACTCCGTTCTCTCGAGACATTAATCTACCAATCGCGCTTTGAAAAATAATGGGTATTTATACAACATCCTTTGCCTCAATATCACCTGCTCGGGTGTTGTTTTCGCCGTCTGAGAAAGGTTAAAATTACGAGAATCATGTTCGGGTAAATTTTTCAAAAGCTTTTAAACTTCCGCTAAAATTTACATCTCAAAAGGCATTAACTAAAATTTAATAAGGAGCAAAAAGTCTTGCTTTACTGAAAATTAGTAAACTATGTAATAAGCCTCATTGGCTCTGAACAAGTAAGAAGATTAATTATACAAATAAAAAAATCAATAAAAACTAGCAAGCAAACATGAAGTCAAACAAGTTATAGCATTTCTTTAATATTCTGGTAATAAATATTAAATAATCCCATCTTGAAATAAACAGTGTTGAAAAAATTATCATTTAAAAATCCTGCGAAATAGTTAATAATTTGCGCAAAAACTATGAATATATATTATTATTGATCACACACCCCTTGGCGATTAAACCTACGCCAAGTGCAGCAACCCTCATAATCGGAAGGAATATCAACAAACAAGAACCGGACCTGGTCTTACTGCTGTGAGGTGATCTTCAAATCGGCGGAGTTTTTCCTCTTGTAGTGGATTTTTTTCGACGCATTTCGAATTAGTTGTTCATTTTAATTGGCTATAACTTCAATAACCTGTCAGAATGCCGAGGGATAAGGCTGCCGAACAACTGAGCGAGTTTAAGGAATCGCAAAAGGTATTTATATTATCAACCTATATATCATTGTATTATATTTTCAAACTTAAGAATCATGAAGTCATTTGCACGAACTTTTTTTCTAACTTTTTCCAAAACCAGGTGTCGCTGTGTTTTTAAACTATAAAAAACTTTTTATCGCCTATTAGGCGCGATTGCAATTCATCAGCGAGCTTTTTTATCGCCAATGAAATTTGAGGCCCCCTCTACGAATAATTGCTTTTCCCTTGGGCAGTTTCAGGTGATTACCCGTCTTTGACTAAGGGGCTGGATTTACAGTCCCCCTCCCCCCTAAGCTAAGGACAACTTTGAACGGGAGGTTTTCTCGTATTCTGGATGTTTTAGTTAGTTACATGCCATTTTAGCTGGTTTCCTTCTGAAACTCAAGCTTACTATAATAGCTTTTGGCACAGTGTTTTGTAGAAGTAAAGAAATTCTAAAAAGGGATATTAGTTTTTGAAACCATATTACGTGATTAAAAGTTAATCTTTTGTAATGATTGCCCAAAAGAATAATTTTTTTATTGCGCAAAAAAAATCTTTTCTGAAAATTAATTTTTAAATGTTTTAAAACAAATTTGCAAAAATTAAAACTTTTTGACTACTCAATGAAGTTGAAGTATTGGTTTATTTTAAAGTTTTGCGGTATGTGTTCATTTGCGATTTATTCAGCGGTTTAAAAAAAAATGCTTTCGGAAAAAAAAAACACGTTTTTGGCTTAATTTATAATTTAAATTAACGAAAATGAAAGACAATGTAATGAAATTATTGAAGTGGGGTCAAAAATCCGAATTTTGCTTTTGGTGAGTGCTGAATCCTCCCAACAATGTTTTTTTTTCTTTGAAAAAAAGTTTCGTCTGTTAAGGTTATGTATAAGGTTATAGTTCTTTAAAATACTTTACAGTTCTTTCAACCACAATACAGTTCTTTTGTTGTACAAATACATGTGGAAAGTCTATATGGGTGACAGACGATTCCTGCAATCACAATATGATGCATAGAATGTATACTTTCTTCAGGAAAATGTGTTAGAGAAAGCTTTAAAAATTTAATATTGGGGTATATTCCAAAAGGAGATATTATTGCTTGACATGCAAATCTAATACAAAGTAGTTTGGAAATTAAATTATGACACTCACTTCTCATTTCGAAAGGAGTAATGAACTTGGTTTTCTAATTCTTCAGCTATCAAGCATTGAGATGATATAGAGATAAAAGAATTGAAGAATTTTTTTTCACTCATCTGAACTTTCAGTTGAAGAAATATAACGTCGAAAAATATGGCGATGTAAAATAGTTAAAAGTATCACGGTTTTAATTTGCTTCAAATAGATAACACCTAGAAACAATACATAACTATCCCAAGGAAATATTTTATGCTACGATTTTCAATAAAAATATGACGATTTTATTTTATTTCAGTTATATGATTCTTGAAAGAATTTCTTTCGGAGAGTTTTGGGCATCAGATAATATTTATTGAGACGTGATACGACGGCGACAGTATTTCTTGACATTTTTTTTCTTATCATAAAGTACAAAAATTGTTTAAGATGCGCTTACAATCCGATATTTACTTTTGGCCATCTTATGCGACTTTTGCCCTATTGTGCTCCGTGGCGAAAATAGGGGTCACCGTATTTTCACAAAAAAAAAAAGTATAAACAATGGCACTTTTGTAATGTACACTGTGAAAAAAAATCTGTAGAAAATCCTAGAAAATTTCTAGTAAATAATGACTAAAAATAGTGCTGTAAAACACATAATATATTTTTGTTAGCATTACATGTATATATTTTGTAGAATTACAGGAGTAGATTTACAGGAGTTACAGTTAATAGGCACCGTTTTTTAATGTGCAAATTATATTAAAATAGTTTAAATATACATTCAGATTAATAATAGATGTTTTGGAAAATACTAGCAGAGAAATTTATTTTTTAGATACTTTTCAATTGCTAGGCAGTAAAATAAGTGAATCAGGAATTATTGTTGGATTACACTGGCAGTTGGGTTAGCCGATATTTGAAGAAGTCTTAGTGTAACCGAATCTTAAATTAATCTTCAAATTGTAATGAAAATTTGATATTTATTATTAAACTTAAAAATTTGAAAGTTTCTTTTTGTTGAAATTTAAGTTTAGTTTTTATTGATATAGACCGAGGTTGGTGACAAATTTGTGTTGTGCAAAATTCGGCCCTCTTTAATTAACTATATTTTATAAAATTACTTGACCATACTACAGGAGTACATGCGGCATTTAGTAATGACTATTTTTACATATAAAACTCAAATCTAGTTCCGGACAATTTTCGGTCAATCAAATCTTATAATATTTTGTTACTTTAAAGTTTGAAAAGTGAAGGTCGGTCAGGCTAAATCGTATGTTTTTGTTTGTTTTAGTATGATAAAAAAAATAAAAAATCTATATATAGATGTTTCTTTAAAAAATTGGTCAATATTTTCACTTGTTCGTACAATCTTACAACTGAAAATCCGTACATTGTACGGCCAAACCGTATTGCCGTAAACCGTTGGCAAGCATTAAGCATGTAATATTCATTGAGGCGTGATACGACGGCGGCAGAATGTATTTCTTGACAAAACTTCATTTATCATCATAAAGTACAAGGAAATTGTTTAAGACTTGCTTAAAATACAATATTTACTTTTGGTCATCTTATGCGACTTTTGCCCTATTGCGCATCGTGGCGAAAATAGTAATGCACCGTATTTTCACAAAAAAATAAGTAAAAACAGGGGCATTTTTATAATGCACCTTGTTCATGTGTCCATTTATGACTTAACTGTTCGAAAATGGCTTTACACGAACTATATTGATTACAATTCATACGATAGTATCCTCTCCCCTCACTTGGGAGGGAAGAGAGGAACGAACACATATAAAACTTTCAAAATAAATTTGTAAATTAAAGACTCTACAGACAGGACTCAATTCTATCCTAACACCAGAAATCTTGTCCAGTGCCCTAAACAAAGTAGGTGACTTCTCCAATCGTCAAATGTTGGACATGCCTCTATTTTGTTCAAAACATAACACAAGCATTACAGCGCGGCAAAGCGTGTCACTGGTCAATCGGGGAGAGGCAGAGAGCAACAAAGACACTTCTTCGAAATGCCCACAGGTTATTTCTTCCCCTTTCACAGATCCCCTTTCCAAATCCAAACTGCGTCCAGATGTTAGCAGATCTGTCACTAATTGACTTGGCAAGCACATTGGCCGTTGATCGCCAAATGTGGGGTTGCCATAACTCGCTTTCACGAATTAGTAACTATTTTTCTCAATTTTTTTAAAAATACAAATGTTGAAATTAAAAATTTTATTTCGTTATGAATTGAAAAATAAAAATTTCGACTGTTTATAAAAGTTGTAATTATTGCAGTATCTTTATTTTTAACTGAGTTGCATCGTCACACACTAGGACATCAGTATTCTTCAACGATTTCCAAACTTTAAAAAATTATTAAAAATACTCAATATGTGATTTTCACAAAAAAATTTCGTAAAAAGTATTTAACTTCTTTTGTTCTTTAAAATGGTGCCAGAAACTAGTGGCCTTTATTAAAATTGTGGTGGCAATTAGTCTGAGAAGATTCTCCATAGGAATAACATTACGATTTTCAAGGGGTGAAATTCGGCGTCATGACTCTTAATATCATTGTGTTTGCTCTGTTGTTATGGTTCGTTTGTGTTTGATGTAAACAAAACATCGGTATGCAGAATCTATGGTTATATACTTTTTTTTTGGTGAAAAATAAGTTAGAGACCGTTACATCTTGAGTTGTTGATAAAATTTAACAAAATAAGTTTTAGAGAAGCTATTAAAATAAAGCTGCAAACTAGGTGGATGTTTCAAAATTATTTTTTTATTTACTTTTTGCTAGTTCAATGCAAAACTTTAACAATAAATACTATTAAATTTATCTATTTATAATTTTTATTTCTAATTTAACTATATTTATAATTTTTACTATTAGGTATACTGTCTACTATTAGGTTTCATCCATTTACTGCAAGTTTGAGTAGTCTTATTCTCTTTAGTATACGATACTCAGTACATAACAATCCTTTGACTTATTTCAATTGAGCTGGTTCCTGCAGTACTTATATCTTTACCATGTTTCTCTTTCTTATGCTGCAATAAGGAAAGGATGTTAAGCAAGAAATTAAAGGTAAAATGTAAGTACACTGAATAATATTGTAGCTTTGTTGCAAATTATATTGCTAGTGCAACAACCACAAAAACTTCATTAATGTGACATTTCTTTACAAAACACTTATTTATAAACTTTCTTTTTATAGTTTTTATTTTTAAATTTATTTAGTTCTGTATTGGTGTAACCCAATTAGTATTTTATTTTAACTATTTCAAATATTTTTACAAATGCCTAGCTTCTTTTATCACTTGCAAATAATAATATTCATATGCATTGTAAATTATGCATGGAATATTGTAGTTGCACATAAATTTCAAGCCCATCTGATCACAAAACAATATTATTATGATTAAATAAACTTTTAAGGCCTTATAAAATATTAAGTCGACACTTCATTGCAACAAAGATAATATGAATTCCATAGCAATAATTTTAAAACATTAAGAGGACTCTCTTGGGAATTTCACATCTTGAAAATTGTAATGTTATTCCTATGGAGAATATTCCCAAGTCAATTACCGCCACAAATTTATTAAAAGGTTACTAGTTTCTTGTATCATTGTAAAGAACGAAAGGAATTAAAAGGATAAAACTAATTTGTTTTTTGAAAATCACATATTTAGTTTTTTAATATTTTTTTAAAATTTGAACTTAATGCTTACTCCTTTTTTTACATACTTCAAAAATTTATTAAAAATACTAAATATGGGATTTTCACAAAACAAATTAGTTTTATCCTTTTAGTTCCTTTCGTTCTTTACAATGATACAGGAAACTAGTAACTTTTAATAAATTTGTGGCGGTAATTGACTTCCGAATGTTTTCCATAGGAATAACATTACGATGTTCAAGGTGTGGAATTCCAAAGGGAGTCCTCTCAAAATAAAAAAATGCTTGTTCTTAGATGTCTGATTTTTTTATATACAGTGGCGCCATCTCTCTTTCACAGTTTGAAGTATGTTACCAAGCGATGTGACAGCTCAATTTAATCTTTTTGAGTTGACTTATTTCATTTAAAACTGGAAATCGTATTAAAAATGTATCTTTCAAATAATGTATCATTATTAATAAACATCTATTATAAATTATTTTTTATATCATCTGCTATTTAAATTGGTTGTCTTGCTGTATAATTCCTAAGTCCCAACCCTTCAGGCTAATTTGCTTTAAAAGTTGCATTTGGTTCCTACTCAATGGTGCTCACCACTTGACTGTGGTTCTCAATTATGACTGGCAAAGGTGTCACTGGGTTAACCCCCTCACTAGACTCGGTTGCTCGCAGACATGTAGACAAGTGTTCAATAAATAAGCTGGCTTGAAGTAACAATATTTATTTAATTGACATTAGTAAAAGTAATGAGTGTATAACAAATCAGCAAATAAGTTAATGTTTAAAGTAAACAGATAATTAGATCCTGGGGCGAGCAATGTCAAAGAGAAGAGAGTTCGTAAGCAAGCAGTCAATTTTTATACGTCCAGTACCAGTATTGCCACATTCAGCTAATAGACATGGTTGGAAGAGGTTGTCGCACAAACCCTGCATCGAGAAATAGCGCAATGCCACCACATGACATTCATCTCCGGTAGCGCTCATATTCTTATGCAATATTATACGGCCAAACCTAACACTATCTCTTTCCTCAGGGTAAGACTGAGACCCTGACCACAGCTGCAGGATGTCCCATTGGAGACAAGCTGAATTCCTTGACCATTGGTCCCAGAGGTCCCATTCTTTTGCAGGATCATGTCTACCTGGAAGAGATGGCACACTTCGACAGGTAAAATGCCCGTATTCTATGTTGTACTGGAAATTACTGGAATTTTGCTTCTAACAGGTCACTGTGCTCTCAATAGACATCTGAGAATAATGGGTGTAAAAGATGACCATCTCTGTAGGGCATGTCAACAGGTTGAGGAAAGTTTGTTTCATGTTCTCTGCCAATGTGACAACTACTCTGCATAATGATTTGAGTATCTTGGGTACCATTATATCAATGCATAGGAAGTGGATAACTTACCAATCAGGGAAATTCTTAGGTTCATTTCAGCAATTGGCCTGATTCTAGGTTAAACGGTGGGGTTAGTACAATAGACCAGTGATCGCAGTGCTTGACCCTGACGGGCGGCCCTATTCAAGTCATAAGACTATTGCCCAGTTGGTATAGAATAGGATATCATGTTTTCATATAATGCATTATAGCTTAAGTTAATATTTTAATCTGCATGCACCGCTTCTGTATAGGTGGATATCATAGCCAAAATTGAACAAAAACACAAACCATCATGTAGCTCTAGTGTGACAATTGCACTAATCAACCAACAAATGCTTTTGCAGCTATTTCTACCAAAAAAAAAAGTCTTGTAGTATACTTACATCTACACTGCTGTATCTGCAGTGCAGATATGGTTTTGGGAAAATTGGGTCATTGCTGTAAGTTTACCTACTTGCTTGGCCAAAAGTGCATGTTATAAATTGCATACTTTTACAAGACCATTAGTGACTTGTACTAATAAATGTGTAATAAATAACAAGTACTTTTGAACAAGGGGGTCAATATTTTCTTTCCTTTCTACCAAAACATAAACAACACAGGATCATCCTTTTTTATGCATTAAATTTAGAAGTGGTTAGAAAGTATACAAGAATAATTGTCTTAGGAATATGTTTGTTAATGTTTTAGAATGGTTCAGTTATTTTTTTACATTCTTATTACGATTGGATAAATGCAGAAATGAGTTAAAAATTAAACTAATTGTCTTGGTTGTGAAATCTGTTTTGGCACATCAGTACAATTGAGTTTCATTCAAACTGAAATCCAAATTTCAACTTTAGTTGTTAAGCGATGCACAATCATTTAGCAAAATATTAGATATACTGTATTCAACTTTTATATACATATTTACAGGGAGAGAATACCTGAGCGAGTAGTTCATGCCAAAGGTGCTGGTGCCTTTGGCTACTTTGAGGTAACCCATGACATTTCTAAGTATTGTAAGGCCAAGATCTTTAGCGAAATCGGCAAAAGGACACCTCTTGTTGTACGATTTTCCACTGTTGGTGAGTACTTTTTTTAAAAAAGTTAACATTGTTTTTAATCCTGTATTTGAAAGCACTACAAATATATAAATGTTTTTTAAATGAAAAAAAAAATTCGTTTCAAAATAAAAAATTGTAGCACCTTTTTTAAAATAAGATGTTCGAATTAATTATTAAAAAATCAGTAGTTTTAGTAAGAAGATAAAAATGTTTTAAAACTATACTTTAGATTACTCAATTGTTTTACTTTTAGTAGCAAAACTATGTAAATATTTTGGTATATTTTACTTGCATTGCATCAGGTAATGTTTCTTGTATGAGGAGTGAAACTCGCATTCTTCAAAATATGACTAAGAAATGGAGTTTGGGAACTTCGTCCAATTGAATTACTGTTTTTAAAACTTAAAATTTTAAACTTGGTAAATGTAACTTTTGCAACTACACACTTCATAAGTGTAACTTATTTACGAATCCATTAAAAGAATTCTCATTTCAATTTTATATTAAATAAAGTGCTTCAATTGTTTCCTAAAATTGAGAAAAGTTGAGTAACGTTTCAAAAATTTCTCAAGGTGGCAGAGGCTTTGCTAACCTGATTACTTCAATACAGTCTTTACATATCATACATTAAGCAATTTAAAATTTTTATTATTTATTAAGATTATATATTTAAGATTATTTTTAAGATTAAAAAAAATTTAGTTTTTGTTTTTAGCAAAATGTATTATAAATGTTTGAAGACTATATATATAAATATTTAATATTAAAATAGTTATTTTTTGTAATTATAAATTTGTTACCTACATAAATTTACACTTAATAATATTTGTCTGCTCTACAGTATTAAAATCTTTAATATCTAATTACTTCTTTGTTAAATTTACAGGTGGGGAGTCTGGCTCTGCCGACACTGTCAGAGATCCCAGGGGTTTCGCAGTTAAGTTCTACACCGAAGAGGGCAACTGGGACTTGGTTGGCAACAACACGCCCATCTTCTTCATTAGGGATCCATTATTGTTCCCTAGTTTCATCCACACTCAAAAGAGGAACCCCACTACCCACTTGAAGGTAAATAATTATTGTGTCATGAAGGAATGTCAGTCCCAAAGAGTTAATACACTGCTCAAAGCAATTAGGGGAGCACTTTTTAATTCCAACTTTAACTTCACTCCCAACTTCTTAATTTTTATCCTATAAATCTGAAATTTGTTAAATAGGTACACTATGCATTCGAAATGAAGTAGTAAAAAACAGGAGAAAAAATCTTAAGTTTTTAATACTTAAATTTAAAGGGAGGAAATGTAATAATAACTTTTTAATAAATTATAACACATTTTCAAATCTTTTTTAGTTAAAAATAGCTGAAATATATTTTTAAACATCTAAAAAATGCAAGCATGAAAAATTTAGGGTAAATTTATTTTCTAAAACTGTTTTTAAAGTGAAATTTATTTTACCATATTTTTCATATTTTCATTAATATTAAAAAATATTTATTAAATTCTTCAAAATACGTTATTCTTCCATATAATGATGTATCTAACGATTCATAAGTTGCGAATTTAACTTAGTCAGAAAAAATCACAGGCTGATGATTCCCAATGGAACCATTGGGAGCGAAAGGGTTTAAAGCATGTGCTCCCCTAATTGTTTTGAGCAATGTACATTAGTTTTGAAATCACAACTTTAGGTAAAGAATTGCTTTGACATGTTATCCCATTTTCATCAGATAAGGGAACCGTCTGTATATCAATTTAATGCAATATTGAAAAGAAAATAGCATCCAGTTATTTAATTTTTGATTGATAAAGTTGTAAAATATTGCCAACTGCTGGGCATTTTAAAGCCACAAAATATATAATTAAATAACTAGATAACATTTTCGTTTCAAATTTGTTTCGTTTCGATGTTATGTTGATTCCCACAACTGGGTAAAAGGGGTTAACATGGCAAAACAATACTTTTTGGAAAGTTGTGGTTCCAAAACTAATGCATTACCTCTATGGGACTGACAGACCTTCTTAAAAAAGCTCTAGTCTGTTGAAGGGTTTCCTCCTGTACTTCTTTCTTTAATATTTTTTTAAACAAAGTTTGTATGAAAGTATTCCTGCACAAGATCAATCCCTTTCACATTTACACACTTAAAAGCATTATTTTCTAATTGTTATTTCCAAACTAAAAATGAATAGGTATTTCCCTTATAGGGCATCATAGGAAACAATATGAAGAGCATAAAAAACAGGTTCATAGAAACAGTATTGTCAATCTGCATTACACAGAATATAAGCATTTTAAAAATACCTTTTTTGTTAAAAAAAATGTAAAGAATTCATTTAGCAGTTTTACATAAAATTTATTCTTTTTCTGGAATAAAGAGTAGTTCTTTAAATGATTAAGATTTTTAAAATAATTTCCTTACAAAGTGGAAAGAAATAATGTGCTTATTTCAGTTCTATTTATTATTCTTATTAAGCATTATTCTTATTAAATATTGATCTCCTTCACATTGGAATTACACACAAATGGATCTCTGTAAAATCCCCTTCATAACGTCAGTTTACGATATTTCTTAATACTTAGTTTTCCCATTATAAACTAGAATATTCAAGCTTACAAAAAACACAGATAATGATACAACTGATTTATTGATTGTATTAAAAAAAAAACTACATACCCAAAGGAGCAAGCAGGTTTCAGAGTGTTTGCAAAGCTTTTGAAAGAGTTTTTTTAGCAGGTAATTTATAAGCCATTTTGGATTCAAACAAAAGTTAAAATGGGTTATTAGTAACAAAAATGCTGCCAGAGCTTCTTTCTTTATTCATATTAACAAAAAAAAAAATTTTTTTTAATCAATACATCAAATCCACTGTGTTGATGTTACTCTCAGCAAATGTGAGAAAATATTCGTTCAAAAGTAATATATTCTGAATCTATTATTTTTTGAAAAAAATGAGTTTATTTAAAGAACGTATGTCGTTATGATGTATAAGCGTACGTGAAAAGGTTATGAGAGTTAATGTTGAATTTGGTTGTATTTTTTCTATGTTTTAAAGTTTGCTTGTTATAGTTAATTAAATAAATCAAGGGGGAAAAATCATAAACGGATTTTTATTCATATCATTACATCAATATCCTGTGCAAACAGCTATAAAAACAACACAACATTTAAATAAATTATACTATCTCCCTACTTAGGATGTGGACATGTTCTGGGACTTCATCACTCTGAGACCAGAGACTACACACCAGGTCTCTTTCCTGTTCTCTGACCGCGGTATCCCAGACGGTTACAGGCACATGAACGGCTATGGGTCCCACACTTTTAAGCTGGTCAATGCTGATGGAGAGGCTGTGTACTGCAAGTTCCACTACAAGGTATGTGTGTGTATGTTGGGATTGTAAGAATTAAAATGCTGTTAGAGAGTCTTAGATTGGTTCGTATATTAGGTTTTGTTGCTTAGCAATACATTTATATAGAGGTATAAGAGAGTGATTTATATGACCAACCTCAAACAGCGCAATTTTTTTATGGCAGCGAAACTCAAATTATACTATTTATTCTGACCAAAAAGTTTGAAGTAAGAGATTGGCATTCTTTTTATATCATGACTATCTTAGCAACAACTTTCATAATGACTTTTTTTTGTATAAAATAAATGCATCAAATTTTTTTAGATTGGCTTTTTTTAGATTGCTTTTTTTTAGATTGGCATTGCATAATATTTTACCTTGTTTATAAAGTTATTTGTTTATAATGTCATAAACATTGTGGTCTCTTGAATTTTGCTATACAACCGGGTTGTACTATGTTCCTCATTAATTTTCTTGATTCTAGACTGACCAAGGAATCAAGAATGTCCCGGTTGGTAAAGCGGGTGAGCTCTCTGGTGCAGACCCAGACTATTCCATCCGAGATCTGTACAACGCCATTGAAGCTGGAAACTTCCCGTCCTATACCTTCTACATTCAGGTCATGACCTTCAAGCAGGCAGAAACTTTCAAGTTCAATCCTTTTGACCTTACTAAGGTATAGATGCACATTGATGGGTTTGTGAAATAACACATGTAAATCTATCAAATGAGTTTCGTTAAATGTTTAATATCAAAATTATTTAATTTTTGAATAATTGAATTCAATTGATTCCATGGTTATTTATTTTTTGATATTTTTTTTTTATTTATTGATTATTTTTGTTTTATTGATTTCATATTTATTTATTATTTTAACAAATCAAACACGCTCAAGCAGTATTTAACAGTTTCGAATTATAGACAGTGAGATTAATATTTGGCTGTTGTCACAAAAACAAAAGTGATGAAAAATTGCAAATGTTTAAAAAAATATTTTAAATGGCTTAGATTTGACTAGCATTTTTTAAAGAAGTTTATTCATTATTTTTTTAATATTATGTTAAGTTGATGTTTAAGTTTTGAATATTGTTGTCTTTATTTTAAAACTAAGTTTAAAGGAATTCAAGTACAGGTTAGTTAAAGATTATGCAACTAAACTTTATGCCTTATATATTAGGCACAAATATCTTAAGGCAATGCAGCTTCTAATTTGCCATCATATACCTTTCAAGGCTCTCCCAATTGCTTTAAAAGGTTATCGTCATCTGTTAGCAAATGCAAATAAATGGGCATAAGTCAGTTCTTGAGTGGCAACAGAAGTTTTAAAAATGAAAATAAATGCTTTCTAGAGCCACATTAGAACAAAACATCAATCACAAGAACAGCCAAAAGAAAATGCATAACTTGAAACAAGCTCATTGAAATGAAACATTTCATTTATGCTTAAATATCTTTTACTTTTCTTTCAAGGGACTGGGGAGCCCAGTCGGTTAGGCATTCGTCAACCATGCAAAAGATCCCAGGTTTAGGTCTGGGCATCGCCAAAATAAATGTTGTCCTATAAACTGCCGGTGTAGTCAAAAATATCCGACAAATAACACCCTGTGTAAGGGAGTGCATGTTAAATATCATTCAAATTCCTTACAGTGCTTACAATGTCGGCTTTAACAGTTGTGTTGGGCGGCTATGGTATGGTACATATATATTCCAGCTTGTGTGCTTGTTCAGAGAACGGCTTATAAGCTTTCGTCAAGTGGGACAGACACAGAAAGAATTTTTACAGTCGCAAAGAAATGAATAACACATAGACAAATAACATTTAACCGTCAGGTCACAAACAACCATACGTGACTGGGATTCAAACCCGACCCCAGCAGCTCCGAAGGCCAGAGTCTTAACGATTGCGCCACCGGGGCGGTGTTGGGTGGCTGTTGAGGTGTCGGCTTGTCGCCAATAGCGACCCCACACGTGTAGCTCTAGTGAGATAATTCAAACTAACTTTTCTTTCAGGTCTGGTCCCACAAGGACTTCCCACTGATCAAGGTTGGCAAGATCGTCCTGAACAGGAACCCAAAGAACTACTTTGCCGAGGTGGAGCAATCTGCCTTCTCTCCTGCCCACTTGGTGCCTGGAATCGAGCCCAGCCCAGACAAGATGCTCCAGGTAAATAAGTTTATTATAAGAATCGGATATAAATGGTCACAATTCTATGTGTTGAATGGCAGCAGTTCCACAGAAATGAAAAGGAAAGGACCTTGTAAACGACGAATCAAATTCAGAAATGAATTATGAAATGATTTACATCCTATGAAACAAGCCAACTGGGCGATATAAAGTCTGGAGAATTTTGTGGTTTGTAATAAAGTACACTGATAGAGCAGTTAAAGGTCTTAGCTTTTAAATACAACTTTTAGAAAATGAGTTCTAGTTAGAATTATAAATTGTTTGTTTTACTTACTAATATCTACCAACATCATGTGGAGATTAAGAATAATACACATTTATTTATTTCTACTGCACTTTTAATTGGATTTAAATGATTATTATTATCAGTAACGAAAACAAAATATAGGATTAAAATACCAATTATTCCCCCAATAAAAGTTCTGCCTGCATTGTATACAGAAAAGCTTGTTTATAAAATTAGAGTATATATTTTTTTAAGTTTGATAGTAACAGAATTATTACTTGACTCTTATATATTAAATTAATGTGATTTTAAATTTAGTTATAAATGATGACCATTTGTAACTTGACTTACTTTTCTTTCTGCATGAGAACCAACAAAATGTTTATAGAAACAGTTATTTGTTTTTTCTTCTCGTTTGATCTATACAACAGCTCAAACTTTCTTTACAAGTTTACTGTATTATTGCTATTAAATATATGGCATGTGTCATTAATCTATTTTTCTTAAAATTTTAGGGTCGCCTCTTTGCCTACACCGACACTCACAGACATAGGCTGGGAACCAACTTCCTGCAGATCCCTGTCAACTGCCCCTACAGAGCAAGGACCAAGAACTACGAAAGAGACGGACCCCAATGTGTCACCGAAAACCAAAGTAAACTTCTTGTGTATTATTTGTTGGGCCATTATTAAAAAATAAATTAAAAAAAAATAACTATTGGGCTTTTAGACTTGCCAACTCTCCAAATTTAACTTAGCAATTCCCAATTAGTAACCATTTTTTGGATTTCGAGAACAAATAAAACATTTGCCAGATTTGCATTTCGTAATAAGATATATAGATTACTAAAATGAAATTAATGTTAAAATAGTTTTTAGGGCAAAATATTTAAATATATTTTGGATGACAAAGAGATAAAATTTGTATTCTGCCTTTGCAATATTTACTTCTCTCAAATAACTTCTCTATGCTTTATAAAGATAAAATTTGATATTGAAAATAATATTTTTTGAATGACATACATCACATGTGAGTGGTAATTTCTTTTAACTAATTTGTTGCATGAAGTCTGTAACACAACAAGAGAAACAATGTGCAATTACTGTCTTTTTATAAGAAATTAACTAGTAGTAGTTGCAAGACCACCCAGTGAGGATTAGTTAACTTTGAACAATCCTTTTTCTTGAAGTTAACCTTACCTTTTGCATTAAACCTTCTAAATTTAGGATAAAATATAAAACATAGACTCCTTCAGTGTACCAGAGTATTTTTATGTTAGTCTATCATTGACTGGTAAACTACAGTATCTAGCCTAATGACTTAAACCATTGTTGCAAGCACTCCAAAACTCTAACCTAAATAAAGACATACTGAAAAACCGATCATTTCAGACAAAAAAAATGGTCCAATTCATTCTTATAATTACCACACTTAACTATCCACAGCAGTAGCTGGATTGTATTGTCAAACCATACCATGCTAAACTAAATACCAATCTGTATATTTTTAGCTGGTGCTCCCAACTACCATCCAAACAGTTTCAGTGGCCCAGTTGAGGATCCCAAGGCCAAGCAAACTGCTCACAAAGTCACTGGAGATGTGGACAGATACAACAGTGCTGACGAGGACAACTTCACCCAAGTTGGCGATTTCTACAGAAATGTAAGTGTGCTAGCCTTTGGTATTTTTCGTTTCTTAGATTTCATTAAATCTGTATCTTTTTTTCTTCTTCAACGGGGCTGCCTTTTTTGGCAGCTGTGGCGAAATTGTGTAGTATTTTTTTCCCCCAAGCGCTGGTTATTATGTAATCCTTTTTCTCCTTCCATTTGTATGGCTAATCTGCTTTTCTTTTCCCATGCTCTTTCTGCTTTTCTCAATATGTTTGTAGTTCATTTTGATTTGAACCACCGATTAAAGAACAGCAATAGAGGTGTTGAAGTGTTTTATTGTAGTGAAGTGAATCTTAGTTATATTCCATTTTAGCCGCTAAGCCTTTTTGTAGACTAGGCATATTCCCTAGAACTGAAATTTTTTTGTGGTACTATCTAGAGGAAATAAAATGAATCTGAGCTCTCTGTAGATGTTAAAGTATGTCAATATTTAATTTTGTCAAGAGAACCCAAGCTAGACAGGTACTCAGGGGATCTTTTACATGCCACAAAATCAGATGAAATGTGTGCCTATGATTTTCTCGACCAGAAGATTTGACGACTCAGCTGTGGCTCTAACCCACAACTTTAGTCTTTTGAGGGGGACATGTAATACCTGTCAGCCACTGAGCCGCTCTTTTATAATCACTCTCATCTATATCCTTGTTGCCTGATTTGAAAAACATTAGCCAGTCGATGTTCTTGATTTGAAAGCAGTAGTCATATAATAAATTTATTGCATTGAAGAAACCCCCGTATAACTTCTTTTAGTAATTTAGTTTAGATCATATATATGTTAAATATATCGTAACTGAACTAAGAAAGTATTTATGAAGCTGCTTAACATTAGTTTTAATTTTAATTAAATTTTTTTAGCAATTTGTATGTACTGAGTTGTAGATTATATCACACAATTTTATGTTTGTAAATACATTATGTAAACAATTAAAATTGGTCACATACACGTCGAAATTCCCTTAGATTGTCTTAAAAATTTAGTTATGCTTAAGATGCAGGTTTTTTGTTGCTTTCATTTAGCGTAATAATTTATTGAACGGCTTTTGGATGAATTTCACTGAACAAATGTTAGACTTTTTAACACATGGACTAAAATTTACACTGGTTTTCACTGTATGATATTGATTTTTTTTAATTGCTAATCTTTTAAAATTATATTTATACACTTTTGTAGCAAATGATTATAATTGATTTTTCTATACTTCAAATTTAAAAATTTAATATACAATTATGAAAATTTTAAAAATTATGTGTCTTGCTGTAAAACCTGACAGTGAGCCGACTGGTTTATGCGTCTAATTTCTGAGGGTTAAAAAACATCTTATTTACTTTAAAAATATTTTTGTGCACTTCTTATTTATCTCAGAACTTCTCTGAAACTACATCAACTTCATAAACAGTATGTCTCCCTTACAATTGTATCTTACTCTCCCTATCAAATTATTTTCTTGCTTGTTTTAATTTAACCACAAATGCTATGAAACCTCCATCAACTGTATAAACATCATGTCCCTTATATCTCTACCTTGCTAACCCTACCAAACCATTCCCTGTGATTAGGGGCTGGGGAGCCCAGTCGGTTAAGCACTCGCTTAGCATGCAGAAGGTCCCAGGTTCGGGTCCGGGCATCGCCAAAATAGCTGCCGCCCTATAAACGGCCCGTGCAGCCAAAAATGTCCGACAGATAATACCCAGTGTAAGGGAGTGCACTTTAAATACCCTTCAAAGTCCTAACGCTGCGTACGATGTCGCCCTTAATGGTTGCGTTGGGTGCCTATTCAGGTGTTGGCTCGTCACCTGTCTGTGGTTCTATAATTAGATGCCCGTCGCCAATAGCCCTCGTGTAGCTCTAGTGGGATGATAATGCAAACCTAATCTAACCTAATTCCCTTTGATTACATTCCTAAAACCAAGTCTCCTTTCACATGCACCAGGTCCTGAACGCAGACGAGAGGACCAGGCTTGTGAACAACATCGTTAGCCACCTGGTGGACGCTAAGGACTTTATCCAGGAGCGAGCCGTCAAGAACTTTTCCCAGGCTGACCCAGAGTATGGGAGGCGCATCAAGGAGGGTCTTGAGAAGTTGAAGGTGAGGGGAAGAGTGTGAAGGAGGATGGTGCATGTTAAATTTGTGGCATTGATACAAACATTGAATATAAAATCAGTTTGTGTAAAAACTTAAATTTAAAATAGAATCCGAATTCAGAATTCTGTTTTTTTTTTAAATTCCTAATAATAATTACAAGTATTTGCCTCGTATATTTTAATAGGTTAGTAAAACTGATGCCAAATTTCATTTTAAACATATTGCATTGAGTATTTTATTTAACTTATGGCTAAAAGATATATAGAAAAAAAAAGTGATTTAAATTTTTTGGGGGGCTTTTTTTGTGATATTATTGATATACATTTTTGTAATTTTTTTTTTGTTTTTATGTTTAGCTTGCTTGTATTTCTAAAATACATATTTTTTCTTTTTAGAAGGAACGATCGAAAATCTAAAAAGTAAGCTGGAAAACCAAGATATGTTTGCTGTATACTTTATTATTAGAATATAATCTGCGGTGCATGATTTTTAAGAAAAATACCTTTGTTGGGAAAAATATGAACATTTATTCACCCATAATTTTAGCTAGCTGTGGCTTTTTTTGCTTAAATTCTACAGTGATATGATAAAATAAATATTTTTGTAATGAAGTATACTGACTATTGTTTTGTTTTTTAACATGAAGTCATACATTACATTAAATTGTAAGAAAATAATTTTTTTAATGAACTGTACCAAAACCGACCTTAAGTTTGCAGTATACAAATGTTCTACGAGAAAAAGGGTAAATAGTTTCCATTTTTTAGTGCGAAAATCGAATACAAAAAGGTATTTCACATTCAATAAACAAATTGATTTGTTATTTCAAGACATAAATTTATTATTTTAATTGGTTTAGCTTCAGTTAGTTTTTTTAATTAGTTTTTTCCTTCGATTTTGACGTAACAGGGAGCACGAATATCAGGGTCTAAAGAAGCAGCCAATCAAAGTACGCGAAATTGCGGCGCCAGCGGGTTGTTTACCCATTTTCTTCCACTCAGTACATTTCTCTGCTGCAAACTTAAGCTCGGTTTTGGTATAATACCAATCGAATGTGTGTGCGTTTGTGGTATTTTCTTCCTCACACTGTTTCAGGAGTGCCATATCTCTGGATTTATCCCAGCAATACCGAACTGTATCGACTTTCTGAATTTCCATGTCATGTGAAACTATTACTACTTGATTTACGAAGGAAGGAAACAAACTTTCCCCTGGCGCCCAGAAAATAGAAAATGGTTATCATAGATAGCGTATAAAGTACTAGAATGGCAGACCATGTGACCTTCAATGCTAAGGACAGAATGCGCATGGAGATCCAGGGTTCATATGCCTCCTGAAATTCCTGAATAACTCCTATATTTCATATATATTTTTTAAGGCCCCTTATGGTGGGGCTGGGGAGCCCAGTCGGTTAAGCACTCGCTTAGCATGCGGAGGGTCCCAGGTTCGGGTCCGGGCATCGCCAAAATAGCTGCCGACCTGTAAACGGCCCGTGCAGCCAAAAATGTCCGACGAATAATACCCCGTGTAAGGGAGTGCACGTTAAATATCCCTCAAAGTCCTAACGCTGCGTACGATGTCGCCCTTAACGGTTGCGTTGGGTGCCTATTCGGGTGTTGGCTCGTCACTTGACTGTGGTTCTAAAATACGACGCCCGTCGCCAATAGCCCTCGTGTAGCTCTAGTGCGACGTTAATTCAAACCTAACCTAAGGCCCCTTATGACTCCTGAAATTTGTGTATAAACTCTTGATATTTCTCCCCTCTCCTGAAAAATTGACCAGATGAATAACTTTTCTCCTTTCCAAGTCGGTTTTCTCCCGTACTTTATCAGGAAGGCTACCGGTCGAAACAGCCATGAAATGAGAGCAAAGGTCACAAAAATGGCCAAAATTGGCTATTTTTTCCCCTCTGATAAGGGAAAAAGGCTTTTACACCAAAGCCTCAACTTTTCTACAACAGTTGTTTCATTAAGTTTCGGTCTATATGTGAAGTCCTTAGACCGATACAATAATCAACAAACATATTCAAAATTATTTCCCTATACCTCATAAATTTACACTTCTTGAAAAACTCCTTAGAAACTCCTGAATTTCACTATCGTGGATATAGTATGAACCCTGGAGAACCCAAAGGAGCCCCGATTGGGCCAGTGTTGCCATCTCTTTAAGAGGATTTATCAGCCAACTTTATTTGGATTCTGACTCGCCAGGTGGCGTTACAAACTTTCGCCAAATGATACGTCTGGCGATTTAAAAAAGGGGATACGTTTCTCGTTCTGGTGAGTGGTGCACGGCGAGATTTCATCGCAAGATAAAGAGGATTTGATTGTAATCAAGGGTTGACTAACGAATACTGGTTCCGGTACACGTACACTTTTGATAGCCGGGACGATTTCTGGAAATTTATTATTTGTGTTGCTTGGTTATTTCTCTTTCATTTAATTTTTTTATTTGCTTAATAAGTTATATTTATTTTGTAAATCTTACGATCTTTCAGGAAGCAATTTCTTTTCTGGTTTGCACTTACTAATATATTATTTTTCTATTTAAAATTATCAAGATGTGATACCGCTACGATTAAAAATGTGCAAAGAGGGTACTACAAAGCATAGTTTTATCTTTTATGTAACTTTTTATCTACTCCACATATAAGTAAATTTTTATATGAAATTCTATAAAATTTACTTATTATGTAACAAATTTTAAAATTTATGAAACTTTAGCCAAAACTAAAATAAATGATAACAAACATAAAACTATTTGAACACATTGGGATTAGACTTGCGCGCCTAATTTTGAGTTCAAAATTGATGAAATGACCAAGAAAATGACTTTATATTGTAGAAATATGTACAATCGAAGACTTATTAAAATTGAGCTCAGAATTTAGGTATAAGAAATTATTTTAAGAGCTTTTTTTCTAAAAAAAATTTATAAACGTTTTAGAAAAAAGCTCTTAAAATAATTTCTAATTAAAATTGAGCTTAAAATTTGGTGTAAGTCTTTCTTTGTACAAATTTGTACAATATAAAGTCATTTTCTTGGTCATTTCTTCAAATTTGACCTCAACATTTCGCGCGCAAGCCTAATCCCAATGTGTTCCAATAATTTTATGTTTGTTATCATTTATTTTAGTTCTGGCTGAAGTTCCATTAATTTTAAAATTTGTTTTATAATAAGCAAATCTTATAGAATTACATATAAAAAAATTATACTTTTATATTGAGTAGTTAAAAAATTACATGAAAGATCAAAGCTTTGCTTTCATGCTTTGCTGAAATGCTTTGTAGTACCTTCCTTCCACATTTTTAAGACTCATATGATCCCTTAAATCTAGTTTCGTACTTTAATTGTTGGCGTAGCAATCTTTATGTTTGTTAAAACTAATGGCATACTAATGCAAAAGTAGAAACCCCAATGTATAATGAATCTGTCGTATTAGTAGTTTTAAATTCAATAATAAGGTCAGCAAGATACAAACAAACGCGGGTTTATGGTCTCCAAAAACATCTGCAGGAACCTTTTGTATTGCTAGTGACAGTTTGTCAATTTGTTCATTCGGTTGCTCTTGTAAATTAGACACTGAGTCTCTTTATTACAAGCCTTACTCCCGCCACTAATCTGTACATTCGTTCTGAAAGAAGCTTTCTACATTGCACACCTTTGGAGCCGGGAAATCTTGACGTGTTTTTTGCAACTTTTCAAGGCCACTAAAATAGCGTCGGACTGCGTGATTGGCACATTAAACTTTCAGTAATCTGCCATCAAACGACACATGTTCTTGATTCGCGTCGAAACGCAAGGGTATTATAATAACATTAACTGCCACCTATAACCACTTCCGCACAAGATTTATAACTTCAGAACAAATATAGCCTAACCCAGTATTCAGTTACAATTTGAATCTTCAACTCTAAAAATTGGCCACTATAATTACATTTTTTCTTCCGCAAATTAAATAAATAATCTTTATAGTTTGCTAAATTTATTTGCAGTTTGAAGAATAATTATGTAAAATTGAACGAGTCACATCCTGTAGCATCCTTTCCGTGATCTTTGGCAATGCTTTGAAAATCTCACCTTAAATTACACGAGATTCTTGTAATTAAATAACTATCAATAACTATAATATTTGAAAAAACCTGATATATCCAGAACATTTGGCAATGATAAACATGAAAAAACTCCAAATTGTACTGATAATTAAAGGAATTTAATTGTAAATTAATACGAATTAGCTCTTTAAGCAAAAAAAAGTAACACTGTGAACCACTTTCTTAGTAAACAAATATAATAAACATTAAAAAAAATCACATTGTGGTATATTTTTTATAATGCCATTCCAAATCGATTTACAAAGAATAAGGATTTTCGTGATATTGCTGATGTGGCAACAATAATTTAAATGACTAAATATTAAATTCCAATGCTACTTTAATGGGTCGTTCGTCGACATGACAAGATGACAGATGTCCGTATGGACAAACAAAAGAACAAAAAGTATGAAGTTAGGTCCCTGCTGTCCTATCTTTCGATGACAAAAATGATTCTTAAGATCTGATGGATAGAACAGATTTCGTCACCGAAGTAAGGACAGACAGACGGGACACTTTGGGAAGACTACCATGTCAATACCTTTTTTTCTATTAAAAAAATGTTTCGAATTTTAAAAAAAGAATATAAAATATTCTAAAAATAACGTCAAAGCTTCATCCTCATTGACTATACATCCCAGGACCCCTCCCTAAACATTTTTTAAATAAACGTTTATATTTCTCCCTTCAATAAACCCACAGAAAACGGCCGTCATTTCAGAAATGGTAAACCAAAGGTCACCAAGTGATTCGATTGAATAACTCGTCAAATATTCAGCCAAATGTAACAAAAACTAAGATTTAGGGTTTATGAGGATTCTTAATATTTCTAAATTATAAAATTGGGTGCTGCCATTGGAAATTTTAAAGTTAATAGCATTTTTAATATGAACACGGCTCCTTATGCAAATTTTTTGTCCTGCAATTAACTCATGATGTTATATAAACACAAAGTCAAAAAGGTTCTAAAGGATGACTAACGTTCGAAATAATCACTAGTGGGAACTTTTTCCACAGCTGTACATGTCAAAATCGCTAAAAGTATCCAATCGCCAATAGCCCTCGTGTAGCTCTAGTGCGACGATAATTTAAACCAAATCTAATCTAAAAGTATCCAACCTATACCACAACTAAAGTAATCAAGCTTAAAAGTCGCCCGAAATTCTTTGACTGGATTTATAATGAGCTCCGCCCACTTTTCCATGTGGTTTAGGTTTACAGTTTGAACGATTTAGATATTGGCGTTTTTTTCCTTCTACGATTTGGCGACATTTATTTTTGTGTGTCATCAAATTTTAAAATCATAGATTCTCGTTTGTTATGAACGTTTTTGTCATAAAAAGTACTTGAAATGTAGAAGCATCATTTAAATTCTGTATTAATATACACAGATAATGCGTGAGTGAATTATTTAAATTAATAATAAATCTTTTTAATCAATTAAGCCAAGTTGTCCTACAGATGTCGCCACGATTCTCAAAATGAAGCTTTTAAAAAAAATTAATAATTAAAAAACTGATTGATATTGTTCCTTCAAATCTTTTTTAAATTGTCTTTCATCCCTATTTGCGTATCTGGTGCAAACAGATCATACGTTTAAAAAATACTTTACAAGAAACTGTGATTTGAAAAATAAAGCATTACGTGTATAGGACTGACAGTCCCTCTTAAGGAGAAAAGTGCTTAAAGAACGTGAAACACTTTTCTAGTATTTTTATAATATGTTTTGGTAATTTTAGAATTAAACGTTATTTTATCGTAATATTTTTCTTATGAAAGAGGTGGCAACGCTGGCAAAATTGCCCCACCACTGGGGTCTCCATTTGCGTCTCGTCGCTATCATTTTGGATGTCAAGTGATCTGCCAATCTAGTACTTTATATGATATCTTATGGTTATTACCCAGCTAAATTTAGGTTGTCGGGTTGATTTTAAGAAAGTCGCACTAGAGCCTCTGTTGTCTTGTCTGTTACATTATCAGATGAACAATATCCGCCCGCAACTTTCATTTTAACAACCATTTCTTTGAATATTATTTCACCATTTAGGATTAGGACTTTGTGACCTTCAAAGTGAAGATTCTATATATTTCTTATTTTAGGGATTATTAATTTTGGAAAACAGTAGTAGTTCTTTGATATGATGAAATCTATCATAATATAAGGATTTTTTTTGTTGTTGCTAGTTATATGCATTACTAGCAGTATGGTCCCGCCTTACTGGGAACCCGTTAACTTAGCACATGGAGGAAGGACTAAAGGGGAGTAGACATGAATGAAGCCATCACTGTAACCGCGGCGCCACCTTGTGATTGGCAAAAAAACGAAGGTAGTGCGTAGTCGAATGCGATTTTGTGTCATTATAATAGCGTTTTAATTACATATTTTAAGAAAAATTCTGAAAATTTTTTAATGTATCAAAGGAATTGTGCATTCTCAATTCCTTCTGGGTGAATATTTTAATTTGCCTTTATTTTAACTAAAATTTGCACGAAGTTAGATTTTGATATTTTACATCACTTTAAAATGTAATTCTGTTTTCCAAATTGAATAAATTTTATTTCACTATTTCAGACGACTTTTATGTGAGTTTTATGTAAAATTTTAACATCCTTATTTATTTTTATTATTCTTACGAGTCTTACATGATAAAAATTCAGTTATTAGTAAATCAAAAAATAGAACTGCTCCCGAGTCTATATTAACTACAATTTGTTTCCAAATAACTCTCATTTATTCTTTCCTTATTTTAAAAGCATAAATATGTTTACATGAGCTGTTATCAAAAAATTATTTGTATTATAATAATTAACATTAATTAAACATTTAATGAAAAAAATTATCAATTTTATTGCTAAAAAGAAACTTGTGTGTAAAAAATGAACACAATAATTTAACTCCCGTTAAATGTCTAGTAATTGTTACTCGTCATAATAAAGTTTTCGAAAAAAAATTGCGAGTGGTGGCCGCTGTAGCGCTTTTTTGGTTTTATTGCTGAAAACGGAAAGACATGCAACCATCAAATTTAGTGTCAAACATGTGTGTTCCTAAAACTTTTTTCCGAACTTAACACCAATTTGACTCTGAATTTCGGACAACCATCTCCTTCATTTGATTCGGGCAATTGTTCAAACGTATATGAAAGTCCTGTTAACCCATTATTGTAAAAACTTAAGCACAAAGCAATCTATTAGACTGCTTTACACAAAAGCCATTATATTTGAAGGACAAAAAAATCCTAAATTTTAACTCTGATTTGGATGAACTCACCAAAATGCACATTTCTTACTCACCAAATTGTACTTATTGTCATGAAACAAAATGTATTTATTTTTTAAGAAAAGATTGATTTGTTTGTGTTTTTAATGCTTCTTATTAAATTCTACACATTTTACCTACAGATAAAAAGTTGTATTTGTCTCTGTAAAATAAAAATAAGATATTTTTCTACATTTAGTAAGATTTATTGCTCCATATTCCAAAGTTTTATTCAACATAATGTACAGCTTATAATATATGCTTACGATTCTTAATGAAAAACCTATTTTATTAATTGAACATGTTGAACGCATTCCGGGTAAGAAAAAAAATACAAGTGACTTTGATTATATATTTTTGATGCAGAAGTTTAAAGATAGTTTTAAACAAACTAATTTTCTCTAAAATGAAAATAAAACAATATTATTTAGCTTGTGCTTCCAAGTATTTGATAGTACATAAATGTATGTCTAAAATTATAGTTGCAGTATATTTTTTAAAACCCTCCAAAAGTCACTTTTCCTGAAAATTCCTATTACCTCCTATGGCGTCAAGCGCGCGGTTTGCCAATCATTCCCAGTTTTTAACTTCCCTGCTATACCTTACAGTTACTTCACCCCGCTCAATGGCGGGGAATAGGCAATGTCCCCTCCCTACTACTCATTCCTCCATGACTTAGCATTGCTTCCTTTTAGAGGCATGATTACTTGTGAAAATACACTCAAAATCAAAACAAAATTAAATTCGTGCTGGCGCATGCGAACTTAAAAAAGCAAACACTATTAGAGGATAAAGCAGCCTTCGGGCGAGCGCATATCTCAACCAATCTCAATCAATCAAACTAATAGAGGAAGGCGTAAAGCCCCCGTTTCGGCCGGGTCCATGTATTTTCAAGCCCTGTTATGGTCACGCAATCCCACGTGGATGACGTTTTTTTTTGACTAATTATATTAATTAAAAATCACAATCAAATATGGAAAAAGTAAGCCTCAGGTGCACACGTAGGTATTAAAAGGAATCTATATTAAAAATTTCGAATTTTTTAGAGCAGTTTAAGTAGGTCTTTTGTGATCCACAGACATACACACAGACAGACAGACAGACAGACTCTTTCTTTTATTATTATAGATGAACGCATTAAATAAGATACAAGCGTTGCTTATAATGACCTTTTTTCAAATTAAGTGTTTATTCCATTTTACAAATGTTTCAAATTGTTAAATTTAGTTTAATTTTTTATTCGATATATTTTAAGTAATTTTTAAAGAATATACTAATTTATTCTTATTGAAACGGAATTTGAAGGATCGCAAATATGATGAGTCTAGATAAAAATGCTTTCATACTTAAAATGTGTAAAAGAATTATGCAGATGCTTGAAAAGGATGCCTTATTCATTAAGAAATACACAAAACATTTGATGGTTTTGGTAAATTTGAGAATGAACATAATAAAGCAAAACATTAAAGATGAAAAGCAACACGATATGAAATTTATTTTTGTAGGGTGCTCTGTTATTGTTAACTATTACCGCTAGATAGCAGCACCAAAATGCTTTCGTAATTGTATCGATTGGTTGGACAGATGCCCAACTTTGCTCTTAATACAGTTAAATTATAGTGGCTAGATAGTTAAATTCTTCATATTATTACTATGAAAATAATTTTTTTTTGTCACGTTTAGAAATTCCTAAGTTATACATAAAAGTATTTAAATATGAATTATGTTTAATTATTGTACGTAGTAATTAATAAATACGAGTGAAATAACACAAAATTAAAATCTTTTTTGAGATTTTCAACTTCCATTTACAATGGGATTGTTTCACAAAGCACAGAAAGAAAACAAAACAATCAATGAAATCGCATTTCGAAGCGTGTGACATCTTAAGAAACCAATGAGCTTGTTTCAAGTAATAAAGAAAGAAAATAAAACAACCAATGAAATCACAGTATGGAGAGCGTGACGTCATAAGAAATATTCTCATAGGACTTCAATTATTCGAATAATTAAAACCTAACCACATTGGCATAATTGGAATTTCGAATAACTGTATTTTATCGGAAGAAAAGGTAGAATCAATAAACCAGTTATGCCATTTTATATGATAGATGAGTAACTTATATAAAAGAAGGTACAGCTGTGGAAATAAAAAAGTACCCACTAGGGATTATTTCTGTCGTTAGTCATCCTATGTACTCGGATCTTTTTGCCTTTGTAAACAAATAACATTCTAAGTTAATTGCCTGACACAAAATTTACATAAGGGATCGTCTTCATATTAAAAATGTTACCAAATTCAAGATTCCCAATAGCAAAACCCCTTTTTGAGTCAATAAGACACATTTTTGACGCATATTTTTAAACGAAATAGCAAGTATTGTTAGTTTTTAAGCATTATTAGAGGAGTTAGAGACATGCAAAGTTTAGGGTCCGTTATGTCAAATGTGTTGCACATAAAAACCTATCCCAACTGTTATATAAGATAATAAAACGATTTTTTTAAACTAAATAGCAATTAATGTAACACAAACAAAATTCATACAATATTGGGGTATTCAAAATTTTTTTTATATTTTTAAATTATTATTTTAACTGAAAAAAATTATGAATCGAAATCCCTTATTTTTTTAAACTGAAAGTGAACATAAGGCATAAAGTTTAAGCGAAACCCCAATTTTTATTTTTGATTCATAATTTGATGAGTAAATCACAAGTTACATTTGAATTATCCCTTAGTGGGTTGTTTAAGAGATCAATTGAATCGGTGAGCGCAGAAACAACGTTAGTCACAAATTTCAAATTTTTCAGGAGGGAGAAAAAACGTAATAACTCCTCCTCTATTTCTGCACTCAACATTCGAAACAAATGTCCTTTTTTTACGGAACTACTCAACAGACTAACGTAGTTTTTGCACCTAACACGCATTTTGCCTTTTTATACGCTTACTTTCATTGAAAACGAGTTTTCGGATTTTTTTGACTGAAGTGGTTTCTGCACTCACCGATTCAATTGTGAACTTGATAAACAAACACAGCCTTGTAAAAAAGGAAAAATTTAAATAACGACCTTGAAAATTCGATTGAATGACATTACAGATGTCTTCAATGTTAATTCATGACATTTAACGATTTTTTTTCTGCGATTTGTTTCTTAATAAACTTAAAATATTCGAACTATATATATATTGCAGAAATAAATTTGTTATTGGAACGAGAATTATATAGTCTACACTTGCCGTTACTTAAATACCTGAATGAATTAGGTTAGCTTAGGTTTGAATTATCGTCGCACTAGAGCTACACGAGGGCTATTGGCGACGGGCGTCGTATTTTAGAACCACAGTCAGGTGACGGGCCAACACATGAATAGGCACCCAACGCAACCGTTGAGGGCGACATCGTACGCAGCGTTAGGACTTTGAAGGATATTTAACGTGCACTCCCTTACACGGGGTATTATTTGTCGGACATTTTTGGCTGCACGGACCATTTATAGGTCGGCAGTTATTTTGGCGATGACCGGACCCGAACTTGGGAACTTCCACATGCTAAGCGAGTGCTTAACAGATTGGGTTCCCCAGTCCAATACCTGAATGAAGCTTTCGTTGAAACACAAGTGTATTAGTAACAGTCACCTATAATCACTTCCGGATAAGATTTATAACCTTAAAACAAATATAGACAAACCAAGCATTCGGTTGCAATTGGAACTTTTCAACGCCAAAAATTTGATACTTTTATCAACTTATTTTCGCAAATTAAATAAATAATCTTCATCGTTTGCCAAATTTATTTGCTGTTTGTAGACTAATTATGTACAATTGAATGAATCAAATCTTATAGCATCCTTTCCTTGAAATTTGACAATGTTTGGAGAGTGTCTCCTTAAATAATGTGAGATTCTTAAGTTTCTTTTTCCTCCATAACCTACAGACTACGCTTGTAAATTTAGAGATGGTAAACCAAAGGTCCACGTGATTCGATTGAATAACTCGTCAAAAATCATATAGCATTTTTAAGTTATAAAAATTGGGTGTTGCTATTGAAAATTTCAGAGTTCACAACATTTTAAATTTGAATAAGATGGCCCCCTTATGTAAATTTTGTGTCATGCAATTAACTCTGAATGTTATTTGTTCACAAAGTCAAAAAGGTCCGATTCTATAGGATGACTGACGGCCGAAATAATCACTATTGGGCACTTTTTTTCCCACAGCTATACTATTAGTACAAAAGTTTATATGCTAACTCTAATTTTTTTATACCCGGCCTATATGTGTTGCTTTATGTTATATGTTTTTCTATAGGAGGGTTTACATGAGCCCTTGAATCCTTGGATTGAAGAGCAAATTCAGCAATTTGTCCCTCTTGGGGATTTTCTCCCAGGCAGAACCGGAATTGCAGGGTTCTTTGGGGGGTTTAGCAAGCCCTCCAATGAAGGACTGTTTGATGTTTCATACCATGGAATCTGCCACAGACTCGACCTCTTTTTCCACTAATGGGGATTTTGGCATTCCATAAAAAGGTTAGGTTTGGATTATCGTCGCACTACCCAAATCAAAATTTATGCTAGTACTAGCATAAAAATTATGCTTTTTTTTGCTATGTTTTTGCTACAGTATGCTTTGTTATGCTACTTAGCATATCATGCTTATAAAAGTAGCATACAGAAAATAGCATTTCATGCTATGAAACTAGCATATGATTCTAAATGGCATTGCATGCTTCTCAAAAGCATTCTGTGGTAGTTACCCTGACAAGCTATTTTTTGCTTTTTTATGCTAACTAGCAAAAAGTGCTATACAACTACCATACAGAAAAAGCATCTTTTGCTTTGAAACTAGCATATGATACTAAGTAGCATTGCATGCTTCTCAAGAGCATGCTGCAGTAGTTACCATGACAAGCTATTTTTTGCTTTTTTTCTGCTAACTAGCATAAAGTGCTTACAACTACCATAAAGATAAAAAGCATCTTATGGTATAAAACTAGCATGTAATGCTAAATAGCACTGCAAGCTTCTCAAAAGCATACTGAGGTGGTTACCTTGACAAGCTATTTTTGCTTTTTTATGCTATTTAGCATAAAATGCTATACAACTACCATACAGAAAAAGCATCTTATGCAATGAAACTAGCATATGATGCTAAATAACATTGCATAATTCTCAAAAGCGTGCTGTGGTAATTACCAGGAAAAGCTATTTTTTGCTTTTTTTATTTAAAGTAACGGGGATTCGAGCTTAGTAGCAATGTTTTTCGAAATTTGCTCGACCGATCGTTGATCGGAATTAATGAAAACTCACCGGTGATATCGCATCCGTAATTCGAACGTTCAACAGATATCGGCAATTGGTGAACGATATTCTATTGCTAATAATAGTCATCGATTCGATAACGGTCAAAGGTGAGAATTGGATCTGCGTAACTTTCATCGGAAAATTATGGCGAATCGATATCGCAATCTTCAAAAAACTGAAAAAATTGAAACTACAAAAATCGCGTCAAATAATTTCGAAAACTATATTTCCGAAAAAAATCCAGTTCACACTGGTAATCCACATTCTTAATTGCGGGAAAAGCTAAATATTTTAACTGCGTGATAAATGATTCATTTTAGTTACTTCGAAAATAATTTTTAAATTTTTCAGGTATGGTTAATTTTTGAAAAATAGATTAAATAAAATAGATTTTTGAATAAATATAAGTCATAAAACATTTTAAAATAAAATAGATTTTTGAATAAATATTATAAATCATAAAACAATTTAAAAACGTAAGTTGCTAAATGTTACTTTGAAATTTGACGCATTTCTCTATTTGAGTTAATAAATAAAGTAATATCTAAAAAATATCCATCTTAAATATATTAATATCTAAAAAGAATTTGAAACCTGCAAAAAAAATACAACGCAAAATTAAAATTTCTTCATCAAAAACAAAAACTCCTTTAACATCCTTTTGACCGCTTAAATTATACGCTTCCACTGCATGAGCTCCCGTGGCTGAGATGTCTAACGCCCTTCCTCGTGGACCGGGAGATCGTGAGATCTGTCCTGCGCCTGCCGTTCAAGTATCAGCAACATATACCAATAATATACTATCTGACTAATGGTGGCGCCATCCCACTTCAAAGTTATGTACCAAACATCACATGCTAGCAAAATAGCATCGCATGTTATTTCTGTTGCTTATTTAGCATAATTTTTTAGCATGTGATGCTATAAAGTTTTGCTAAATAAGCAACAGAAAATAGCATGTGATGCTATAAAGTTATGCTAAATAAGCAACAGAAAATATCATGTGATGCTATTTTGTTTATGCTAATAAGCATAAATTGTGTTCGAATTTTAATCATTTCATGCTAGTTTTTCATGCTAAACTAGCAAACATTTTAAGCATCTCAGGCTAGTTTCCTGTGATAACAGTAGCATCTCTTGCTTATTAAGCATAATTTTTTAGCATGTGATGATATAAAGTTATGCTAAATAAGCAACAGTTAATAGCATGTGTTGCTTTTTTGTTTATGCTAACAAGCATAAAATGTGTTCGAATTTTGGCCATCTCATGCTAGTGCTTCATGCTAAACTAGCAAATATTTTGAAGCATATCATGCTAGTTTCCTATGCTAGCAGTAGCATCTTTTATGCTAGTTAGCAAAGCAAAAATAGCATAAATTTTAACCTGGGTAGAGCTGCACGAGGGCTATTTGGCATTCCATGGATTCGATGGCTCATGTAAACGCACCTTATGTTAGATGTCATGCTAAAAAAATTACTAGGCAACGGGACAGATGCCGGGTGAAATTTTTCCTGAAATTCGGATACCGGCATCGCTTCTGATAATTGGAGTTCTTTCTACCGCATCTAAAATCGCATAATGGAATAATCTGCGATAATAGGTGCGTTTACACGAGCCATCGAATCCATGCAAAGCCAAAATAGGTCGATCACGATTTCTAACCCAAATGACAGTTTGTGGCCGAATCCATGGTATGAAACATCAAACCCTCCGTCATTGGAGGGTTTGCGAAACCCCCATTGAACCCTGCAATTCCTGGGTTCTGCCTGGGAGAAAATCCACAAGAGGGAAAAAATCGCTGAGTTTGGTCTTCAATCCATGGATTCGATGACTCATGTAAACGCGCCTATAGTCACAGGTATCTTCTTGTGATGGGAAGACCATATTTATTCCCATATGTGAACTTTAATTTATTTAATCTACCAGTTCTCCACACGTGTACATAATCACAAAAATCAAACACTAAAACACTCTAAAGATACTTTTATTCAGAAAGCTAACAAAAACGGTATAAGCCGCCAATATGTACAAAAAAATTACAACACGGTGTATCATATGGCACAATTACTGTATAGAAGCAAAAAACTTGATCTGATGACTTCTCAACAACCAAAAATACATTTTAGTTTCATATTTTAATACTAAACTACTCTTGGCTTTGTAAAAAACATTTCAAAATGGCCTTTAAGTTGGAAAAAGTCTTTGGTCATCACCAAGTGGTAGCTAGTCACCGGTCACACTACGTGATAAAAATCGAATAAATTTCATAAAATATTTAACAGGTATAGTTTTCTATCCATATGCAATTCCTTTAAAATCCTCATATAACTTAATTAATATACATTTTTACAAAATAACAACACTTTTTTGCACAGCACTTTTTTTGTATTGTTACATGAACATATAAACTGTATTTATAGTCATTTATAGTAATAAACATTTCCATTTTTTTAAGTGACTGATCAAAATTTCTTAAGGCACTTTATAGCTATAATTGCATTTTGTATATAAAAATAAATGCAAATTTTTCATTAAATTTTCAAAAAAAAAGGTAAAAAAAAAAGAAAGTGCTATCTATGTAACATGGATGTTTCTTTAAAATTCTTAAATTTCGATTCATGACAACCAAAATGCCATTCAAAGAACGCTTTATAATTAAAAAAAGTTAATACTAAAAGTATAACTTTTATCATCTTCGTAAACTTTTAAAAATTAAGTTTTGCTAAAAATATTTCTAATTATTTGAAAGGGCCTAGTTAATCATTTGTGCATTTTTTTTAATTCATTATAAACAGCAAAGTTTTTTTTATATAATAAAATTCTATAAAAATTTAAAAATTAACAACCATAAACAAACTTCTAAATCAAATATGGAACATTGATAACTTCATAAATAATGCTTAGTTTAGAAAAATCTAGCTTTTTCTAAAAACAAAGTCTTATAAAATTTTACATTTTATTTTGATTTTTACTCCATTGGCATACAATATAAGGCACATTCTAAATACCTCTAACATTACAATTGAAAAAGGATGACCAGTAAAAAATTGCCACAGTAAATTATTTTTAAAAATAAGTACAATTTCAAGCTTAAGACTTTCAAATGAGTCAATTTAACAATAAAACCCATAGTCAAATTCGAGTTAACTTTAGCAAGATTTATGAAATTAATTTAAATATATATCTAGCGAAATCTGGTCTTAACATTTTTTGATTGTCTCCTTTTAATTATAAATTGCGAATTAGACATTACAGTGCAGTTCCAAACAAGAAATAACTCATTTAATCTTGGTTTATTTTATGAATGCTAGGGGATAATATGCAACAAAGCCAAGGGTGGCGTAACTTGAAAAAGATTTTCATTACATATTTAAGGGACAATACTATGAAAAGTGCAAATTTACAGATGTGATGAGTTGTTATAGATCTGACGCCGAAATTGATTTGTAATACCAATCGCCTATTAAAAGTTTAAATATAGAGAAAAACTATGCCATTGCGTCTTGGGCACTTGCGTCGTTTCTAAATAAGAAAAATAGCTTAAGATTGACAGTTAATAGATCAATAGATCGACAGTTAATCGATCAATAAATGGATCGACAGTTAATCGATCAATAGATAGAAAATCGACCCTTTTCAAATATCGACCCATAAGGTTTTTGTTATTGCAGCAATGTTTCACATGAAAAACTCCCTTTAATTTTTGGAAATTGTTAAATTAAAAGACATATTAACATTATGATGCATTAAAATATTTAATGCCACCATTAGAGCATTTGCAGTGTTTTCAGATAATATTTAGCTTTCAACTGCTCCTTACACCATTTTCAAATTCAAAGGGTTTTATGGTAATGTTTTTTAATGTAAGTTTTTAATGTAAGTTTTTTTATCTTTTAAAATTGAAAGAGTTACGTCCCTTGGCAGTTGAGCTAGTTAGAATTAGGGATTTCTTTTGTCACACACACACAGTATGCACCTCCGATGTAGTACACAATAAAAAATTAGAGAGAGAAAAAAAGCTCTATTGGTCCACAAGCTCCTAAATAATGCAAACCACGGTTTACTCTTTCTCAAAAAATACAACAGATCGGGTGGCAAAATTTAAGAGGGAATCTTCGCTGGTCCGGTCCAAGATCATCGGCAGGTGACAAATACGCTTCCAAACACACATTTTGTATACTGAGGCAACCTTTACACGAGAGCCAAAAACCAAGACCAATGCAATAGAGGTACTAGATACGGGCCACTTATAGTGACAACCTTGGTGAAATGCAACTCTCTCACGTACACCTAGGCGCGTTTACATGAGCCATCAAATCCATGGAATGCCAAAATCCCCATTAAGGGAAAAGAGGTCGAGCAGGATTTCTAACCCAAACGATAGTCTGTGGCCGAATCCATGGTATGAAATATCAAACCCTCCTTCATTGGAGGGTTTCCGAAGCCCCCAAGGAACCCTGCAATTTCGGATCTGTCTGGGGAAAAATCCCCAAGAGGGAAAAAATTGCTGAGTTTACTCTTCAATCCATGGATTCGATGGCTCATGTAAACGCGCCTTTAGATAGTTGATTTACAGAGTTGTGGTATAGAGGGATTTTGTCTCCAATGTGAAAGCTGCCTTAGAATAGATGTCACACAAAACAGAATGGGAGATACTTTTAGACAAGTAAACGAGCAATGTAGTATATGTCATGTTCAGTTCAAAAGTGAGGGGACATATGTCTTCGAATGAAGTATGATTTTCGATGATTTGTTGTGATCGAAAAGGCAGCCAAACGTAACAATGATTTCAGAAGCTAAAACAGTATTATCCAACAATGGATACGTCATTTAAGGTGTATAAATGATTGATAATGTTCTTACCATCTATATGCTTTATGACAATAGTATCTTCTTCTGTACTATTAAGATACGCTCTCTTATACCATTTGAAAACTTTTGTTAGTTCAAGTTTCGGTTTCAACCAATCCTCACTGCTTGGCGAGAGCATCTTTTGTAATTTGAAAATAAAACCCCGTTAAACAGGGAAAACAATGTACTGTAATACCAGTTCCTCTAACTTTAGTTTGGGAAACATCGAACTGCTGACCGTCAGCCTTTTTTTCTTTTACTGCGAACAAAAGAAGGCCATGATATGATATGCAGTTTCAGACTTTTAGTACGATCAGATGAAATGCGTATTCTAGATATCATGGCAAAAGTTTTTAGTGAATCTTTGAGAGAAGATGGGAGGTACACCATGATATTTACTCCCCTAAATCGGGTCGATGCTGTGGCAAAAATGGTGGTATACTATATGTCGCGAAAAGGTAACGGGATTCACGTACGATTGTTCTAATTAACTCCTAAATCTAATGAAGCAGTCACTCATCAAAGTCGAATGCAGTTAATGGTGGCTACAGTGTGATTGCGAAGCTTGTTCTACACGATGAAACAATATACAAACACGAACAGCTGTTGATGGTATTACGATAGGCTAAGTGAAGAACATCTTGTAAACTAAGATGAATGTCTTGTTAACATTAATTTACACAAAACTCCTGAACTGTGTACATAAATTAAGTAGAATTTCGAAAAATGTTCCACTTTAAGTTAGATATCCTCTAGTTATCGGAGGAATTTCGGTCAAGCTTCGAACTCCAAAAGCATTTGATTTTTTGCATTGGCAGTACATTATACTATGACGTCAATACAGCCTCTAAGTACTGTCGAAAGATTACCCAATAACTAAATTATCTTGAGAAGTGTCTGTTACGTGGCATTCTCGCCCCACGGCAGAAATCCGAGGTCGTGGTGAGGTTTGAAGTCCAGGTCGTCTCCGGCGAAAAAGTCCATACCGTTGGACGCGAAAAGCGGATCGCTATCGTGTCCAAGGCCGAACGACGACGAGTTGGCGAAGTTGGCCGATGACGAATTGCCGGACGCGTCTTCGAAATCGCCGAGGAACTCGATGATGTCATTGTCTATACCTGGGGAGAGACGATACATTGAATAAAAACTGATAATATGCAATAAAAATGGAAGGCTGTAAAGTGTGGACTTAAATTTAATAGTGATTTTTTTTGTTTCATTTACCTCGATCATTGAGTCGGTCTTGAATGTCTCCCATATCCGTCAACTTCATCAAATGTCCTGCCAAATCCGCTGGCTTACTCCCACTGATCCCAAAGTCCAGTGGTTTCACTCCGGACAAATTCGGGTCTAGACTGCTGGTCTGGTGGTCAAGCCCATCCAGTTCCATGGCGTCGATGTCCGTCATGTCCAGGGGAAAGTCAAAGTCCAGCGATCCCCCAGAAGAGGGAGCACTACACCCTGGGTCAGCAAAACCCGTAGAAGATGGCGGCGTGAGGTCCATAAGAGACTGTGCCAGTTGCAAGTCCAGTTCTTTGCCGCTGGTCAACGGAAAAGGAAGATGGTGGATATCCGTGTTCTGCGTGCTTCCTTTCATCGACTTATGATTGTTTGTCGAGGATATAGGTGCAAGCAAGGACTGTGCCAAGTCCTCTTGGTCCTTCTTAGTTGCAGAGGTTTTGGCGAAGAAAAACGGGAGGTGGTGGACTTCCTTGATCGAGTTCTGGTTGCTGATTTTGCCTCCATCTGAAGACGGTATCGGTGCTAGTAAGGCTTCCGCCAAGTCGTCCTCGTTTTTACTTGCGGTCGGATTTTTGGCGAAAAATGGTTGATGCTGGCGGCCTTTGGTCCCGTTGGGTGGTGGTGTCAGCAGGGATTGCTGTGATGCTGTACTTAGCTGCGTGGATGTGGTTTTGGCAAAGAAAGGTTCTCTGGCCGTTGCGAATATTGGGTTCGAGTGGGGGTCACTGTTGATGGATACAGGGGTGATTGGATCTTGGGCCGCACTTGGGGAGAGTTCTGAAATAAACGATTGCATCAATTTTAAGAACGAAAAAAAGACTACTACTATGAAATTGACATTCAATTTCTAATTTACTGCACTTACCACCATTGTTTATTAAGATTTCTAAGACGTCATCCACTGCTTGACTTTTGACAGACGACTTATGCTTTTTACTTTGCCTTGGATTTCCGTCGTTACCGTCAGGAGTCAAATGGTGCTACAAGAAAATTAAAAATTAAATTAGGAACTTAACATAATGATATTTAGTTGTTTTTTAGTGTATTTTGTCATGTTATTAATTAGAATATAATGAACATGCAGGACGTTAATTCTAGAGAAAACTATTAAATATGTCTCCTCAAACGACTTTTTAATATCTTAGCTTGCTCTATTCCACTTGACCCCGATTTTCTCGATTCATAACCAAATACTTTTGCTGATTTTAAAGTTGTTACCTGTTTCACTTTGAGCTGTCGTGTAGCCTCGCTGTAGTTGGGGGGTGGCCTTGATATTTGGAATTGTGGGTCTGTGTTGCTACGGACTGGGGGAGGTTTCGTCAGCAGTGCAGAGAAGCTGGGCAGGGAAGAAGACCTATGTGTAAAAACAATTCATGAAGTGAAATACGAGAATAAACATTGCACTGTACGCAGAAAAGGGATCGATCGCAATTTTTCTAGTTTTTCAGAAAAGGCGTCTGAAGTTTATTTCATTCCATTGGATTGCATTATATAAAAAATAAAGATTCGCTTACTGCATTCCAACTATTCTAGCAATTGATGCAATTTTTTGCTTCAATCGCTATAGATATTTAAATTTTGAATATTATAGCATGTACAACCCGAAAAGTCATTTGTGCGATCGGTCATTTTTCCGCGTACAGTGCGATACATGAGAGTCATTTTAACGATTCTAATCTCAATAACGTTACAAAGTGTTACTAGTGTGTACATATCCGATAAAGGTTCCTCTCAACGATCCTTTTCCACGCGGTCACCGCTAGTATTTTACTACGATTGATTGATGGATTAACTCATCAACTAAATAGTTAGTCTTCGTAAAATCTAGCAGTGCTCACTAGAACAGTGGACTTGAAAGGGTAGGTATGTACAGCTGTGGAAATAAAAAAGTACTCACTTGAGGTTATTTCCTCCGTTATTCATCCTAAAGAATCGGACCTTTTTGACATTGTGAACAATTAACATTCTGAGTTAATTGCATGACACAAAATTTGCATACGGGGCCATCTTCATATTAAAAATGTTACTAACTTTAAAGTTTCCAATAGCAACACCCCTTTTTGAATCCATATTTCAAATCTCAGACCTATGTTAATACGAAATGCCAAGATTTGTTAGTTTTTAAGCATTATTAGAGGAGTAAAAGACGTGCAAAGTTTAGGTTCCATAATGTTAAATGAGTTGCACATAAAAAAAAACTATCCCGATTTATAAATAATTAAGATAATGAAACAAATATTTAACTGAAAAGAAATTATAATAACCCAAACAAATTGCATTCAATATAGGGGTATTTAAAACAATTTTTATATTTTTAAATAATTATTATATTAATTTTTAAAAAATATATGAATAGAAACCCCTAAATATTTTTACAGAAATAAATTTAAGACAGGAAGTTTAAGCGAAATCCCAATTTTTAAAAATGTTTATTCATAATTTGGTGAGTAAATCACGAAATGCTTTATAATTACCCTTTAGGGGACTTTGTATAAGATTACGTGTGTAATTGATAAATAAAGACGGATTTGCATGCATGCTTGCTTGTCATTTTAGAGATGGTCCCCAAAAGGTCCACAAGTGATTCGATTGAATAACTCGTCAAATATTCATCCAAATGTAAGAAAAACTTAGAAATGTTAAGCACTCTTGAAAACCCTTAAATCTAAGTTATTAAAATTGGGTGTTGCTATTGGAAATTTCAAAGATCGTAATATTTTTAATATGAATACTGCCCCTTATGCAAATTTTGCATCGTGCAATTAACTCAGAATGTTAATTGTACACAATCTCAAAAAGGTCCGATTCTATAGGGTGACTAACGCATGAAATAACCTCAAGTGGGTACTTTTTTATTTCCACAGCTGTACAACTGAGTTAAGAATAGAAGCGAAGGCCCAATTCAAACCTCTCGGATAACAGGGTACAAGAGCAATCCACGTCACGGATAACGAAAGAGTTCATAATTGATAACTTTTAAAAGTTTCTTATTTGGTCTGTTCTATAATTACATAAGTTAAATCATCATAATGCAGTTTGAAACAAAAGACATAGTTTAGAAAAAGCAAAAGTATAAAACATATCCTAGTGCTACTAGCCTTTTGCATTCCATCGTCTAAAAGGATCTCCATGGTATTCAATGGGTTCTTTCAGCTTTTATCTTACTGTATTAGTTGTTAAAAAGATTACTGGTGAGAATTTGCAGCGCCATCTGTTGGCGGTCTTTCCGCAGTCTTCCCATGCTAGTTTAAGGGATTTACAGATTTACCAACTGCTCTAAATTACGCGGCGGAAACCAGAAAACACAATTTTATTTAGCCCCCTGAGGAATAGATTTAGTATTCTACAGTGTGGTGCAAATAAAAGCGGTCCCAGTCTAGAGATAGGAATACGTTTAAATGCTCGGCAAGAAAATCTCTTGAAGCCGCCTGAAACCTTTTTTTGCATTGGTTGGATCGAATTAGCTTCACATTAGAGCTACTTATAGACTAGTGGCTAGTTCAGATCTTAAATCGTATTGTATGAAGACGTCCCATAATGCAATGTTTGTGTATTGCAATCAATTTAAAATGTTTTGTATTAACAAAACCAAAAAGGTCCAATTCTCTAAGATAAATAACGACCGAAATAATCACTAGTGGGAGCTTTTTTTTTAATCAGATCTACAAACCTTGTTTATATTTCATTTCAACTAGCTTCTCAAACCATAGCGTAGTTGCCGGCAAATAATTCGCCAAGCGTTTTTTTTTGGGGGGGGGGGCTTAATATTGAAGCGATCAATAGCTTCAGTTAGCAAACATGTTTTTGTATTGGTTTTTGACTTGGCAACATTTCTGTCGTACTCTTATCTCCACGTTGGGGCCGCTTTTACTTGAACCACCCTGAACTTTAATTCCTTTTCTAAGGAGTTTCTACGCTTACCTATTGCTTAGTGCACTGGTAGGCGATGGCAGCACTTTGGCGTCTGCATGGCACACGAAGATGGGTATGACTCCTGGGTAATCGTCGGGTCCAGTGGCGTTGCTGTCTAGGGGAGAATCCACTTGTAGAGCGATGGTGGCAAAGTCTTCTTCGGAGAGCAATTCACTTTTGGCGTCACCTGGTAATATCATATGTATAAATACTAGAAGTTTGGAAAAGAAATTCCAGAGCATATAGTAGAACTCTAATGAGGTCTGGACCCGCTTAAGAAAATTCAGGTAATTAAATTAGTTTGAGAGCTTTACTTTTTAAAGAATTTATATCGCACTTTGATACAACTTGGGTCTGACCCCCCCCCCCCCCCCTACGTCTTTTAATCATATTTTAAACTTTTTTGCTCAGGTAAAAAAAATTTGTAATAAGATAATAGGCAAACAGTTATATTACCATCTATTAGATAATCAATTCCTTTTATTACCTTTGATATGGCAAAACTGAATTGCCATTGTTTTTGTGATCAAGAAATTCAAGCTTTAGTCTAATAGATTTTTGGCGTCGTCGTTTGGTAATTTGGGCCGTAGTTCCTTTTAACCTTATCCGGGTTAGGTCGGTTGCATTTCCTCAATAGAACTGGAGAGTATAGTTACGAGTTGTGTACTATGGTTTTACCGACAACCAAACAGCAGTGGAACAGTCAATTTCGAGTTTTTCTTTGTGGTCTCCTGTCTGATTCTTAATTAGTTAAATTTCTTTCAAAATATTTTTTTCTTGACTTGAAAATTTAACAAGTCTGTATCAGGATAAAATAGATATTTGCTATTTCCAAAGTTACACAAGCGAAAGATAAAACCTACATGAAGAAAATGTTGTTTACCTGGAAAGGCAGTTGTCGAGAGCACTTGTTTAGGGTCCATGTCCACTTTAGGAGTACCCGAAGTCAGTGAGTCCATGTCCAAAGTAGTGGCGATGAGAGGACTGCTTTTGAGCAATGCTGTGAGGGTAGAGTTTTGGTGGCTGCTCGGGGAAGGCGCTGTGGCGTTTATGGTATCTGTGGGATAATTGCGCTTGGTTAACATATTCGCTGCCACTAAATCATCGATAGAGTCTTCATCGATAGAGGCTGATGAAGTAGAAAAATATCCTGTTTTTTTTAAACCTGTTCGTTACAATGGAAATAAACTAACTGTTCATTTTTGAACAAGTACAAATCTTAGTTCGAGATCGTAAAATAGCAAGGTTAGGTTGAATTAATGTATTTAACTAAAGCTACACGATAGCTACCAAGTCGTAAAAATACAAGGAAATGTTCCTGGCCTTTTCCATCCGGATAACTCATCATCTGTCACTAATAATTGAATTGAAAGCCGATTACCAGATTTGCTTCAGTGATTAATTTTTTCGACTAAGAAATCATCATTAAATTTTCCTAATTCATATTTTTGTTTGAAAAAAAATGCCAAAAAAATAAAACCGACTATTTGCAATTTTTTATAGCTAGATTGTTGAATAACAAACTGAATCACTTTACGAAATGCGGTATGTCAGGTGTCTGGTCGCCCTATACTTGAGATGCGAAGAATTTAATTTCCTCTTAATTTTAAATAGAAGGCCCTCTTTCAAATCACCAAGTATTATTCCAAGCACAGAGGGATCGGTTGCAAAAAATAAAAGCGAACTTGAACTCATAAGAACGGTTGGCAAAATGGTACTATGAATTTCAACAGAATGTGCTGTTATCGGTGAATCGGAATCACGCGACTCCTTAAGGAGTCAGTGGCATCCAACGTGTTAAGTATTGTAAATATGTAGGCAGAACAAGGTGGTTTTGGTCTAGAAACTCTGACCGTGTTGATTCCTGATAGAATAAGCTTAAGAGGTTAGAGACTCTTTAGCTTATAATATCGCACCACAATCGCCCAAATATAAATTGTTTTATTTTTAAAACTTGCATAATTTAGAAACTCAATAGCGATGATAATTATTTACGACATATTTCAATAACTATGAACTTTTAAGGGACATTTATGCAGTAGACAAATTTAATGCAAAAGTGATAGAATGGCCTTCTAATCAAATTTAATGGTTTGCCAACCTCACCAAAAACCTATACACATAAGGACATTCGAGCAAAAAATCGTTTGGGTGTAAGTACACCATGATAGTGCTAGTTGCTTAATAATTCTTAATAAATTTCTTATGTTCCCTTGATAACTTTAAAAAAAGAATAGATAATTTTGGGCTACTATCAGTACTTTGCACACATTTACTACTATAGTCTTGGTCGGCTATAAATCAGTCTTACGTTGTTTCGGGCGGTTAATATAAGCATTCGCAAACTCTCCATAACTTAAAAACGTCTCACCTTGCTGTCGCTGCTGGGCCTTCTGCAGCTCCTGTTGCTGAATCTTCTGCTGCAAGATCTGATGGATGATCTGCCGCTGCGCAACTTTGTTCTCGACCGCTTCGCTCCCGCAGCTGAAGGAACTTGTTGTTGTTGCAGCTGCCGTGGTTTGATCCGCCGCCGCTGCGGCTGCGGTTTTTGACGGGACCGATGGCGGAGGATTGTTGGCACCGGCTGCAGGAATCTGGCACTGTTGCAACTGCTTACGAGATCTGGAATGGAGGAATGCCTGCTTCTAATGACGTTGATTTAACTCTTTTCTCGTTCGATTAAGATCATCATGGGAAGTCGCGGGAATACGTTTTACGGAGCCGCGTCATGAAAAGTGAATGCATTGAAATCAGTTGCACTGATTTATAATACCTGTAAATCTATAGTGACGGGTTCAATTAAGTTGTATTTATGTTTAAAAATAGAGCTACTATTAATACAGGCGTTTTTATTAAACCATATTTATTATTTTAGAACCCTATTTAATATCGTGACGGGAAACTTTCATTGGAGTTTAAAATTTTTAACTCCGTTTGACATGTTTTTAGGATCATTATTCATAACGCAAACTAGCTATCGAAACAACTAAATTCACATGCTCAAAAATGACGAAATATTTCTTTAGATTAGACGAAATCAGAATCCTCATAAAAAGAACGAGTCAAATTTCCTCACTGAGGAAAGGAAAACTCGGAGAATTTGCCAGTAAACAGCAATGTCAAAATTAGGGAAAATTTCGTCGTTTTTGAGTATTCGTTTCTGAGAGTGTCATGGAAGTACAAACGACAGTGATAAGATGTATTTGAGACATTAAATCAATTGGGCACATCTTAATTTATAACGAATGGATATTTAAATTAACGATTATATTTTTTCCAGGAAATAAAAACACAGAATGTACGTTCCTCTTAACTCTTTAATAAATATCAACAAACCTCTCAAGATCCCTCTGCAGTTTCTCAATCCAAATCTGCTGCAGCTGCACAATATCTTCATTTGACAGAGACCCTGACTCCCCAGTCTCGGCTGCCCCAGACTCATCCATGGACTCTAGCAGTCCCCGTATCTGGTCGGCACTCAGCTCGGGTTCCGGCAAGTGGTCGGCTAAAGGGGTCGGGCTGGATGAAGGCGGCAAGGTCGGCGCGACGTCCTCAGAGTTGGTGACGGTGGTGGTTGGTAGGTGGGATCGGAGTCGCTTGATGAGTTGGGGTTTGGAGCCGGAGACAGGTAGGCCTTTCTTTTTCAGTTCGGCTCGGAGGTCGGTGACTGGGGTGAGAGAAGATAATGTATTTTAAAGCTTTCTGAAATAGGTAGGTTTGTACAGATAGTTTCCAAATGAATGTGTTTCTTACCTTTTAGGTCTTCGAAATTGGAAAGTAGCTTTTGTGGCGAATTTGGCGAATCGAATAGCTGTGGCGTCGGAGTAGGCGTTGGAGCGGGCTGTCCGATTTGGTCCCCAGTATTTTTCTAGAAGAAATAAATTACACACAATTTAACTTGATAATACGTTCAGAATAAAACTAGCCTTTTCTTTAAATAAATTATTTGTACGGATATCAGTAAAAGTATATAAATTCTAAGAACTAATTCTTTAAGAAACAAGTGCATTTAATGCAATATTATCAGCACAAGGTTTGTTTTCCGAAATCTTCAAGGGGACTTCTATTCGGGAACAAATCAAATATACCGATTTTTTTAAGATACAGAAACTTTGCTGGTAATGATTGATAACAATTCACATGACGGGGACTGTGTGTACATAAATGAGAGACAGCTCAAATACATCGAAAAACACTGTGAACCTTAAAAGGTCGCATTGCTTTTTAGCCACTTACGATCGGATAAATTTCTAGAAAATGGTCCTTAAGAGGCCTATTTTTTATCCCTGAAAACATGCGGTATGAACAATAAGTATTATATATGTTCATTTTTATTTTTTCACTCTTTTTTAGCTTTTTATAAAAAGTTAGTTCATTCTATTGGTGCTGTAGTTGGTAGATATAAGTTTATTTTAATCTTATTGGTACGTTACTAGTGAATACTCCAGCCAGGAAATATCACGGGATCGAGAAATAGGTGCCATAATATCACCCCGCCTCCCACAGAACCAAGAATGAAAGGGTTAATGCCAGGGCAGGATTTCTAAATAGGCTTAGGCTGTAGCCTAGAGCGTCGAATTTTTTGAGGCGGTAAACTTTAGGACCAATTAAAGCGGTATTTGGCATTAAAAAATTATTATAAAGATACGAATATTATTAAGAAAGAAAACTTAATTTGCATTAATGCGTAAACCGTAAACGTATGCATATAGTAATATTCGCAGTAACCATGGAGGTATATTTTACCCTCTCCTCCCGGATTTTGAAGTTGAAAGAAAAATAGTAGAACAGTTTTAAAAAAGGCCTATTTCGCTTTCGATTTAGTGTGTAAAGGTATATAGATGATTCTAAAATGTGTATCTATTTTAAACAGCACCCCCATTCCACCCTATTTTTTCAGCAAACCAGCTCCCTTTCCCCGAAGGTTGGAAATATTGTGACAGGGACGGCCAATCAATCGTAGCCTACACTCGGCAAGGCAAATCTTTAAATCCAGCCCTGGTTAATGCTGACCGTAGCCTTCTGGCTGTTGGGAGGATAGATAACCTTACCTGTAGTGTAGTGTTGCTGCTGCTGTGTGGCGCACTGTTCGTTGTGGGCAGTGGTGCGTGGTTCTGCATGCTGCACTCCTGCTGCAGCCTGAGAAACAGCTGCTGCTGCTGAAGCCACAGCTCGGAGTGCGAGGAAGATTCGGGCACGGTGGAAGTGGAGGAAGAAGGGGCGGAAGTTTTCGGGGCATTCGGAGGACCCTAGGAAGAACACGGGTAATATTTATTGGAGAAGAATTTAACCCTTACACCTTACACCGCAGTTACATGCTTCGAGCGTATGATTCGAGCAGCCATTTAAGCGTGACCTTGATATTATCAAGGAAACGTTTTCAATAGCAGATACTCTACGCTTCCGCTGAAACTGGCGCTCATGGTCACGAAACCAAACGAGATGGATTCGTTACCTTGAGCGCCAGTTTCAACGGAAGCATAGAGTATCTGCTTGTGAAAACGTTTTCTTGAGAATATCAAGGTCACGCTCATATGGCTGCTCGAATCATACGCTAGAAGCATGTAACTGCGGTGTTACACTGTAATACGTATTTTTGAAAAGTAAAGGGAGATGATCATATATGAAGAGCTTAGTGGATGAACGTGCTTGGTGACAAAAAGGTGAAAACGAGAAAATGAGTTTGAAAGTTTGAAGTTTGCACTCGGATCTATTCAAAACCGGTAAGTGCAAACCGTATAAAATATACTATACTCAAAGTTTGCGGATGAGGGGAAACTTGTTATAGTTAAAGAAGTTATTAATATGTTTGTTGACAAATTTTTTTTTGTTTCAGGCAGGTCACTTAGCACGTTCTTCCACTAAGCTCTTCATATAGTGCCAGAGTACATTTCCCCTTCTGTAAAGACATGAGAAATAATTGTTGGAGAAAATTTTACCGCTACAACAGTAATTTTAGAAAAGCAATCTAGATTGATTTATGTAGCCAAAATAAGTTATCCACTCACATTTCATGATAATCGGCATTATAAAAGTTAAGATTATTTAGACGTCTTTTTTGTGGTATTTTGAAGCTTATTTATAGATTCGGAATTCGAAAGTTGAATTGAATAATCGTCGCACTAGAGCTACACGATGGCTATTGGCAACGGGAGAGAGGGGGTATTTAGAACTCAAATGAAGAGACGGCACCTGAGTTGGCACCCAACGTAACTTTAAGGAGCGACATCGGGACAATGAAGTATATTTACCGTTGACTCCTCTGCATATGATATTATTTTTCCTATTTTTTGGCTACACAGAGCGTTTATAAGTTGATAGTTATTTTAACAATCTCCGGAACCAAACTTGGGACCTTTCGCATGCCAAGCAAATGCCTTACCGACTGTGCTCCCCTGCCCAGATATTCAAATTTTTTAAGGACGAACCACAATGGACACTTATTTATTTTCAAATTCTCCCTTTATTCTAAGAATCACTAGAAAAACATAAGAGATGCCTGTTAGAACACAACACCGTATGCAAAACCCCAAAAGAAAGAAAGCGCAGAGAAATGTCAGGAAAACTATTTTTAGGGCAAGCAATCAAAGATGATGTCTGGCGGCTGGAAAATGACGAATCGCCGAGCCCTGCTGACAGACACGACAGGGCCTTTTAGGACACTGGGTATTTTTCTTGGCAAGAGGCTCAACCCCATGATTCAGCCACAGACAGCGGGGCGTCAATACAAACTTTTTTTAACATTTATAAAAGAGTTACGTTTAAAATCAAAATGGTTTTAAGTACGAAGTTTATAATTTTGAGAGGGAGAATCGTAAAATTTAAAAAGGGGTGAAGTTCATTTTAGAATTTCCTATATTACGCCTCTCAATTTTACATTATTTGTAATCGTGAATGGAAGGCTTTCCTTATTTCATAGCTCGAAAACAGCCTGTCTTTCAGTCCTCAACTGTCAAAAATTCCTCGAGAACAAGGAATTTCTCCAATCCGACATCCTTGAGGATGGCCATTTCGCCGTTAATGTTCGCGATACATTGATACATTTTATTTTATTTCCCAAAATAAATACTAGGTTACTATTAATAATTATAACCTAGTACAAATATTGCTTACTATGTAAAATATTGCATTGTAAAAAATATTGCTTTGCTATGCAAGACCCTTTTCACTAGGTATGAGAAACGCCATAACAGAAAAAATTAAACAAATTTGATGGGAAAACTTCTTCTGATTATTTGGTTATTAATTATTTCAAAAATATTCTGAAGCGGCACTATTTTTAAAACTTTATCAATTATTAAATATCATGGTACTATTTTACCTTTCAAGTATGTTTTATTTTGCTCTTATAACGATTACCATACCTGATGAAAGAATGCTTACATGGGAAAGCAATGTTTTCGCTTAGGTTGCGATTTTAAAACTAAATGCTCAAAGATGATGAAATTGTTTTTATGGCTGTAGATAAAAAAAAGCGTAAACATTTACCATTTAAATTTTGATGATGAATTTTATTCTAATGAAAAATTTGCCTACTATATATCCTTGTTAAATATAATAAAATAAACTTTTGACCTCAGCTAAAATATTTTATTCTTACAAGATTTTTTTCAGGGCAGTGTTTGCTCAAAGCACTTGAGAAAAATTTAAATATAACAGCAAAAACTAAAACTATCTGTGGAAGGGCTGATCTAGAGCACCAGATTAAGTACTTAAGGCTTCAAAGGAAAAATGCGGCAGACAAAGAAACATACCCAATGGTATGAATTCTCTATTCACACATTCCATCCAACATCTCGAAACTTCGTAAAAAAAATAACCCTTTCGGCACGCGAAACATGCGAGGACAAACATTGCAGGGAACTTAAAAAGACTAGGAACAAAGAGTGCTTTGTTCATTTTTGCAGCAAACTGTTTACCTCCGAACTTTAAAATTAAAAATTAGGTTGATCAATGCGTCTTTCAGCAAAAATTATATATAATCTTTCTTACCATTTAAATAAGTTTTTTTTTTTTTTTAAATATCGTCAAATAAACTGGAACTTTGATTACATTAATTTAATTTAGGGACTTGTCTAGAGAAAAAACGCGATTTATCGACAACCTGCTGACTTACATACAAAACTGTTAGCAAAAATATTTGTTGCTAACATTTTGGTTTTTAAACTTTGATAAGAGTCGGATAAAAAAAATGCTCATTGCTTTTCAACTTAATTTAAAACACAGTCACTCTTACTTGTCTTCTGCTAATATCACCTGGACCAACAGAATATATTAGGAATTACATTAGTGAAGACACCTTGCTCTATATAGTCACATATAGAATTCGCTCACGATAATTTATTTTTAACTCAAATAGTTCAGTTCACGGAACTAAAAGAAGAAAAATCGTAAAATTCTGTACATATTTATGTCAAGGATTCTTCTAACTGCAAAAGCCAGTCTCCATCTCCAGTTAATATAAAAGCTGTGATGTCAATTCTCATTATTGAGTTTCTGTTATGTTGTTAAGCAAATAAAACAAATAAATTTTGCAAACATTATTGTTCAACTTCCATATAACTGGATACGTACAGAAACTATTCGTTAAAATTTTGCGATTGCCAATGAGCAGACCGACTCCTATATCATAGCTGTACGTTCATCAGAATTTGTCGAATGCATTTTTGTGCAGTGAAAAAGGGGATAAAGCAGAATCACAGGCACACGCATGTTAGTGGATTCGAACAAGAGAGCGTGGAGTAATGAACTCTTCTGTTTTCTTCAGTGATTTTGAGTTGGTACAAAATGCAAACAAGCAGAGAGGCCGTATAGTCTTTACGATTAGACTGAAATGCAATGTATTCTGCTTCAAATACCGTCGTTTCTTGGAAAACCACCCGGAGTAGAAGTCAGACATCCACCCTATCATGGGTACTCAAAGCCTTGAGCCAACAAATGCTAACTGCAACCCTAATGCCTTCCAGGCTACGGCCCGGAGGCGCACAACAAATCACTAGAATGCAAGTCTGCTTCAAATACCGTCGTTTCTTTTAAAACCACACGTGAGGTGAGGGAAGCCAAGCTTGCGTTGTAATCGTACGGGCCATAGCTAACGTCAATACTCTTAATAGACAGAGAGAAAAACAGGGTAGGAGCAATACCACCTAGATTAGGAGGCCGAAGAACTAAGCAGCACAACGTCACACCAGTAGACCAATTTCGATTTGTTGACTAAAATGTCGTATCTTATGATGTCGCATCTTGATCTTATCATAAAAATTTATTCAAATACAAGATCTAGTCTCGAATGATCATTGGTCAAAACCACAGAATCGGTCCATCAATATGACGTCAAGCATTTAGTTCGCCGGCCTTCTAATCTAGGTGGTATTGGTAGGATACTCACCCTGTACTCGTGAAATTTGATGGTCCTCGCTTTGGGCTGCGTCTTTGGCTTGGTCTTCTTCCTATTATTGTTGTTGCTGCTGCTATTGCTCTTGATGTGGTGGTGGTTGGTCGTCGCCGTGTGCGGGTGCTGGTGCATGTTGTGCTGGTTCTGTATGTGAATGAGATACTCGGCGATGTGTTCTGCGGCGGGAGACACGACGGACGGACAGACGGGCGACGAGACGGACGATGGAGGGGACATGGAGAAGGACGTGACCCCGGAGCAGGGCGAGCCCTGGTTGGGGAGGTTGGACGAGGAGGGGTCGCTGGCGGCTTCCAGCGAGGGCAAGCTGTGGGGTGGAAAAGAATTCAGGAGTGAGCACATGTGTCAACTAAGAGTCCCATAGAGCTAATTGCATTAGTTTTGAAATCACAACTTTCGCAAAAGAATTGGTTTGCCATCTTATCCCAATTTCACCAGGAATGGGAATCATCATTAGATTAAATTAAAACAAAATTGAAACGAAAATAACATCCGGCTATTTATTAATTGATAAAGTTTTAAAATAGTGCCGCCATCTGTTGTATGTATTTTTGGCATTTTAAAACTTATGTAAGAAATATAATTCAATAACTAGATAACATTTTAGTTTCTAATTTGTTTCATTGCGATGTTATATTGATTCCCATATATACCTGGGGCAAAAGGGCTAACATGTCAAAGAAATACTACTGCTAAAGTTGTGACTCCAAAAATGATGCAAAAAAATTAGCTCTATGGGAACTGAAACCCCCTTACAGCTACTTTCATCGGGGAAATATGGCGTAACGCATGGGTTTAATTTATCTGACAGGAAATAAAAAAAATCCTTGATAACTCTACGAAAGCATTGCAGATTAAATACAAACTATTATATACGTTTGTGCTATATTGACTAGTAAAAAGTTTTCGCGTTTTTTTTTTATCCTGCCAACCTGCCAAATAATTTTTGGGCAGTTAAAACTACCTCACCTGCTCTGGGAATGTTCGCTGAAGTCATAGGGCGGAGAGGGGGAGAAGGCGCCATCGCTGCCGGGGCTGTCATCGTCCAGATGTGTGGACATCCCCCCACCGCCCCTGCTTATGCTGCTACGAGGGGAAGGGGTGCCGCAGGGGCTGCTTTTAAACGACAGGCCACCGCTTTCTGCAAGGAAAGCGAGAAATCATAAGATAAAATATGACATTTATGAAAGAGAGTACAATATTTTGTTAGCGTGAATGTAACATTAAGTAGAGGATTAGATTTTTTATGCACCGCCTGCTCAAAAATTAATAAGAACATATTATTAGTTTAATGTAAAAATGTGTCAAGTCTGTTAGGTTAGGCTTGAATTATCGTCGAACTAGAGCTACAAGAGGGCTATTGGCGACGGGCGTCTTCTTTTAGAACCCCAGTCAAGTGACGAGCCGACAGGCCCGACATTTAAAGTGCACTCCCTTACATGGGGGTATTATTCACCGGGTATTTTTGGCTACACGAGCATTTTATAGGTCGGCAGATTTTTTTGGCGATGCGCGGACCCGAACCTGGGACACTTCGCAAGGTAGGCGAGTGCCTAACCGACTGGGCTCCCCAGCCCTCAAGTCTGTTAGATAATTTTCGACTGCGCTGCTTTATTTCCTTTAGCATTTCAGTAAAAGAAGAAATGCAAACGTACGTAAATATCACCGAGGACTTCACTCATTTTACACTAAGTGATTTATGTATAATAAAAGAAATAATTTGTTAGCACACATGACCCTTCTTGTAACCAATGCAATTGGAGCCACAAGTGATCCGGAGTTATATTGCAATCAATGTCAATGGAGTAAGCAAGTCAGGAAGAGGAAAAAAAGTATTTACTTTTTTCGCCAAGAATTACTCCGTGATTAAAAGTGAAAAAAAAATGTATTAAAATATACTTGAGACTAAAAAAATGGTAGTAGTCATCTTTTTCTAGATACTGCTTGTGACTTCCTCAAGTTAAAACGCTTCTTAGTTCAAGAAGAATAGAGGCATCGTTAAAAAAAAAATTAAATTCATTCCACTCATCGCGCCACGCTTCCTTTTGAGGTTATTTTGTACAACAATAGAGGATATAATTTTGGTTCAGTCACAACTCTTCTGCTCCCCAATACTACTCTGGGACAGAAACCGCATTTTTTCACTACTTAAAACCCACCTCTGACAGCTTGCGCCAACAGTTCTTCCGAATGCATGAGGTCGAGTGGTCGTTGGGACAGCAATCCGCTGAGGCTTTCAGCATTGCTGATTCGCTTTTTCAACTGTTGCTTCTGCTGCTTTTCCTGGACGCTCGAATCCGAGCATGGATCTACAGAGAATTAGTTTATTAATATTTAATTATAAAATAAGAAAGAAAAGGAGAAGAATATTTTAAGTACAATGGAAATAAAATTTATCAAGGATTTTGTTGCAGACAAAATGTACGAAATTAATGTTGTATCTGCCTATGTAGTAAACATGAAAGCGAGTGCAGTAAGCAGTACGCACCTTCCAGTATATGTTGCTGTGTTAGTTCTTGTCGGTCAGGCCTTTTCTGTAATTTATGTTTCAAAAGGTCCCCCATCTGAAAGAACAATTAAAATGAATATTTAAAGAAGTCGAATTGAAGTTAAACGTTTATGATAACATGTTTCACACTTTTACAGTTAATCAATTTCGTTTCTTTACGTCACCATTTGTGCTAGAAGCTTAAAACCATGAGTTGTCCCTGCTTGCTCAATATACGGTGGTTAATTTTTTGTTTGACTGATATGGTGGTTTGGAATCAAAAGCGGTTTGTGGGCTTACAGAAATGCAAAATTTGTCAATTTAAGTCAAAACAAAAACTTTTACACTTTTACCACAGCAAATGGCATACAGTGTTGTAGTAATCAGCAGTAGCCTTTGCTTTTTGTATTTTTTAAATACTTTTTCTTTACTGCCATCAACTCCGAAAACCCAGCTTGCAGCTCGCTCGAAATCGGCATTTCAGTGGTTAAACTGCTAAACACCACCTACTTAATAATTGCGACAATGTTACACGCTGTTGCAATTACCGCACTGTGACGCAGATACTCTCAATCTTTAAAAAAATAATGAATCAACAGTCCAAAAATATTTTCGAGAAAAAAGGCGCTAGCGTAATTCGACATAACACCCCATTCAACTTCTTCGTCGACTCATTCAAAAGGTGCGGCGAGTGACGCCATAAACAATGAAATGCAGAGGGGTGAATTTTGGACTCCTTCCTAACGACCAAACTGTTTTTTAATAATTTTTTGTATTAAAAAAATCTTGGATTACATCCAGAATAGGTTTTTTTTAGTCGTGTGATTGTGTAATCTGTAATTCAATTGAAATCATAATGAAATGTTCCCAACAGGCTTAATGGACCCATGTCTCGTTATAACCCTTAAGACAGGAGTTGCATGATTGTGAGGTATAACTCTATAAGCTTGATTCCACGGTCTCTATCCACACAGAACATATGCAGATTTTACAGAAAATTGGGTCGGTTAGACAATCCAGCAATGCACCAATCAGTCACCGTAAGAGCCGGTCTCTATCCACACAGACATAGTCAGATTTTACATAAAATTGATTGGTGCATTGCTAGATTGATTAGCCAGCCCAGTTCACCGTAAGACCTGTCTAGTGTCTACGTCATGTAAAAGAGGACCGTTTAATCACGTTTTATGGATGCAGAAAATTCGCAGGAATTGAAGGACAATTAATTTAATTTAGTGTCATTCAAATATGAGAAGAGTTAGCTTGTAGTAACCCGCCATACACTCAACTACAAATAGCAACCCCGCTAGAGGGCGCTGATTTACTTCTATTGTAATACTAACAGCCATCTAGATTTCCACAAATATTGTAGCAAATAAATCAAAGCAATTTGGGTCACTTTGAGGTACCTTTTTGGCATACACGGGTTGTGTAACAGTGTAATATCTTCGACAACGCTACAATGGCTTAAATTGCAAGTTTATTGCTAGTCATGCTAGATGGCGCTATTTACTACTAATGTATTCCTACCAGTCATCTAGATTACAACAAATATTGTAGCATATAAGTCGAAGAATTCTGATCATTTAAGGTACCGTTTGGTCCCAGGTTGTGTAATATCTTCTGCAACACTACAATGGCTGCAACAATAAATCAATAATCACTTTGACAAATCACAATTTTATTAATTATTTAACATGATTGGAAAGTTCATTTCTTAGTAATGTAGCAAAGAAAATGAGATTTGATTGCGAAACTATTTTCTCATTGAAAATGAATTTCTAGACATGTCATGAAATTTTTCTGGCACTTATCCCTCATTGCATAACATAATATAAAAGAGTTCTTATCCTTACTGATGAAGTTGCATATCTAGGCATCAAAATTGCGCCATTTCTAAACTAAGAATTCCTACAACACTATTTAAAGTATGCACTACCTTTGATTTCGCTGACTAGGTGAGAGTTGCTACACTTAGCCAGACATAAATGCTCAGCAGCGTTGAGTTACCGACGAAATGTTAAATTGTTGAAGACTGTTGTATCAAAGTGTGAAAAGTTTGCCAAATGACAGCGGTATAAATACTTAAAATAAATTGAGCAGATCATACCTGTCAGGTTTCAAGGTTCGTTAACTTTATCATTGACTTAGCTAGGTAACTTATGTGACATGTTTAGTTAATTTTTCTGTTACCACAAAATAGGGTAAAACTTTTATGTCAGTCCACTATAATCGTGTTAATAGTATTAGGTGTTCTTAATTAGTAAAAACTATTTATTTTTCAAAGCTCAAGATTTTGCCCACCACCATTTCTGTTAAAATTTACGAAAACGTTTTGTTTAATCAAATTTGTGAAAATGAGTTAGGAAGTCATAGATACTTACTTTCGCCCTCTCTAATTTTTGTCTTTGTTCATGGAATGCTGGGGGTGATTTCAGGGCTAAACAAGAAATTTTGGTTAAGCACGTCTAATAACAAATAATAACTAAATCAGTTAAAGTTGATAAAAAAACGGAACTATTATAATTACTTGCATATGATATTTCTTCGACGATATCTATACATTTTTTAAAAAAAAATATCGTTTAAAAAAGAAATTGTGCTTGAGTACGAAGTTTTTCAAATGAAAAAAAGTTATACTTACATGGTAGAATTCCTTGGTCGACAAGCTGATTAAGTGGTCTGCGAAGCATTAGTTTCACTTTTAGAGCTAAATAAAAGAAAAAGATTTTAATTGAGGAATTCATACAAATATAAAAATATCATATTAAATAAATGCAAAATATCTACAATTTATAGATTGATAAGTACATAAGTAAAGGGTGTAGTTGCAAAACTCACAAACTCTAATGTATTACTAAGGTAATGGGTCCAGTTCGTTTATTGGCAAATTGCGATAATTAAACGTAATTGTAATTGAACGATATCTCAAATGAACGGGACAGACACTCCTAATTATGTTTCTAAACTAGCATAATCAATCGTATTTCGATAGATATTCGACCGATATTCGACGTTAATCGATAGATATTCGACCGATATTCGACGTTAATCGATAGATATTCGACCGAGCGGACATAAATGGTAAAATTTCGATGGAATGGGCATTTTTGATAAATACGAGGCATTTGAAATCTCACCGGCTGTCTAATCAACAAGATTTTTTAATATCTTTCTTAGAAAATTACTTCTAGATGACAGATTAGTTACGGGTACATCGTACTCACACTCCTTGTTGTCGTTGTGGTCGTGGTGGTGGGGAGGAGATGTGAGCCGCCCCTCGCTCACGTCCTTGAACCACTCGGGGTAAATGGAGGCGATCGTCTCCAGCAGGTCGGGGTCCAGCTGGATGTCCCAGTAGCGGCTGTTCTCACTCTCGCCGCTGGCTGAAAGAAAAAACACGATATACTGGGTGACCACAATTAAAGCTTTAGTTTAAAAATGGAGTAATAGAAGACCCATAAAATGGTCAAAAAATGAATTATATGGGAGTTATAATGAACAACATAAAAGGCCCCAAAGAGGATTCATGCACTCATCATACACTCTTAAATCAAAAGAGTGAAATTCACTCCAGTTGGAGAAATGCATTTTCGACAATGGAAAGGAGTAAATATTAACTCAGACTGACTTAAAATCACTCGTTTGGAGTGATCCTGTTGGAGGTTTAACACACAAAGGATCCACTCCTATCGGAGAAGTTCCTTTTTTAAGACTGGAGGAGTGAAAATTACTCAGATTGAGTTAAATTCTCTCGTTTGCTTTAAGAGAGAGAGTGTAATTGTTATTAGACATAGTCTCTCATCCAGCCTCAGCTAGTCGTCGAATTCTATTATACGGACAGCCTTTATATTTGTTTCATAGTCTGAAAACATGAGGTAACATGGAAAAGATAAAGAAAATGAAAGGAATCTTGAAAAGATATGAGGAAATATAGGGAAAAAACACTAGTCAGAGTGAAATCAAACTAAACAGAATATTACTGTATAAAAGACAAAGCGCATGACATAATGTAAAAATATAGTTCTTGTTGCATGCCACTATAGGCCAGCAGGACTACATCAGGTCCATGATATACCCTTCAAAATGTCAAACAATTTAACCCTTTCAGTCCTAATGACAATATGTCATCATCATTTTAGAAATTTTTTCTGATGGGTCACAGCCATTTATGATATGAAAAGGCACATCATTCGATTCTTGAAACTTTTTTCTGTTAGAAAATATTTTTTATTAATCCCAATAGATGTCAGCCCTATAATTATTATTTTTTAAAAATTATGATCAGAAACATGATTATGCAAAATGGCATAGGTGGGACTGAAAGGGTTGTCAGTTTAATACTGCTAATAGAGACCCTGACATGTGAGGATGATGTGATCAGGCTAAGCCTGCTCAATGGAACAGTTAGTACAAGTTTCAAAAGCTCCTGGATTCTTAAGTACATTTCATCATATGTCCTAAGTAAGCGGGTAAGAATAGTTCTTAAAATAAAATCAAAGAATAGTAAAAAAAAAAATCAAAATTTTATAACAGATGGCATAATTAAAGAGATTGAAAACAAGTTACAAAGGATCATCAAACAATAACAGCTTAAGTTACATGCTATTTCATAATTCACAATGAGAAAACTGATTATTAAAACAAAATCTCGTTTTATTTATTTTTGTCTTGATAACTTTCTTAATTTGTGTTATTTTAACGTTACATGTTCTCTAGACTGTTATTAAGGATTTTTAAGCAATATTTGAAAGATTCAATAAAATACATATAAAGAAAAAACGCAATTTTTTTTCAACAAATTGAAATTCATGAGTTTTTATAACATTCAGTAGCAGCACGCAATACTGTCTGATCTAATTTAGACACCCAATACTTTTTTTTGATATTGCAATTCAATTTAACATCGAGTGGAGATCGTATACGATATTCTGAACTACTAAGTTGTAATTCACGTTTAAACAATATGACGGAAGTGTGTTTGCCATTTTACAAAATCTAGCCTACGTAAAGCTGACATGTTAACCACAATAAGGGTCCCTGTCCAACTTTAAAAAAAATCTTTGTGTATGATAGATAAGATCAGTGGCTTTCCCCTTTGGCGCCCTCTCAAGAACTTTTCCTATTGTTGTTTGGCTAAATTGGCGACAGCCTTGCAACTTAAAATAGGTAATGATTTGCATTCAGCGTATTGGAACAATTGTGTTTGTAAAAACTTTTCGCAGGCAATGTAAGGAATGTCTTTCAATGTTAATTATAAACAATAAATAGTTGCTTTATTTTGACAGAAATTACAGTTATAGTTCTGTCAAGTGATGATAAATAAATGACATAAATAGTTAAGTTCGAATTAAAAAAATGTCTTTAAGTCACAATATATACTTTTTTGCTCAACGGTTGAAAACTTGTTTACCTTCGAAAATAAGCTCTTCTCTATCAAACGTTAGATTTTTTTAGCTTCTTTAGACCCGAGAAGAATTTTACACGTATACCTGTTAATCTAAACTTACTTTTCATACAAATATTTACTAAAAAGTATATTTTTCCACAGAATTTATTTTTAAATACACGTTCAATAGTTATTGGGGCCTGCCTTGATTTCTAAAAATACAATTTTTTGTGCTATAAATGCAACAAAAAAGGCCGTATCCCTTGTTTGTAGTTGACAGATTATTCTAACATTGTTTTCAAAGCAAAATGCTTTTAACGTTAACTACTAAAACAGCTGTTTGAAAACTTTGAAAAAAAATTCGAATATTTTTTTAAGAATTCTAATATCGTATTGACCCTTGTTCAACTTTTTCGGTTTTTTTATTATAAAAATAAATGAATGATACCTGTAATCAAAGGTTAAAAACTGATATTTGGATCTTCTTCTATCGGACCAGGTCAAATTTGTGATTTATTAACGTGTTAATTGTTAGTGAGGAGGTTTTATGAAATGTCCCCAAATGGGGACGCCAGGTAGCAAGAGGCTAAAGTTTTTACTTGGCACATACAATTGAAGACCAAAACGAATATACACTCTTAAAACAAACGAGCTATTTTTACTCAGTCTGAGTTAATTTTCACACCTCCAGTCTTGAAAATGCACTTCTCCGGAAGGAGTGGATCCTTTCAGGGCCGGATTTAAAGATTTGCCGCCTACAGGCTACTATCGATTTGCCGCCCCTATCACAAAATTTTCTACCTTCGGAAATCTACCTATTTTTTTTTTACCTAGCTGGCTTGCTGCAAAATAGGGAGGTATAGGCTGTTTAAATTACCACAACAAATAAAAAAGAGAGAAAATATGTTTATTTGAAATACGATAGAAATAATTAGAAAATAGTAATAGAAAATCGGATATTTTCATTTGCTGATAACTGAACACTTATTCTATCCTCACTTGGTTGGTAGACATTTTTCAGGCTTGTGTGCTTGGTCAGATACATAGAGTCAGAGACCCGCTTATAAACCTTCGTCAAGTAAGACAGACACAACATACACACATACGCGACAGATGCTGCCATCTATCGCGCGCCACTTCCACAATTTATACATGTCCCTGAAGGGGAGAGAAATAGTCTCCAGTTACCTGTACCCGTGGGAAACTGCGCAATGACCGCCCACAGGACTTTCGGACCCAACAGATTTAACGAACAAGCTCCCCGCATATACTCGACAAGCACAAACATCCATGCCTGAACGGGATTCGAACCCGGACCCAGAGGCTCCAAAGGCTTGCTTCCTAACCGTTGCGCTGCCGGGTTGGCTATCCTCACTTACATGGTCGCATAAGGTGTAACTGATGTGGTAGAACAACCAGCGGCGACACTTATATTGCTTTCCGATGAGCACTGCGCTTTAAAACTAGCTCTAATTCGACGGTACGATATGCACTTCTGTTCAACACAATTACTTAACAGTGAACAATGTGATACACATTCAAAGCTTATTAAATTGATACAAAAATAAATTACAATTTAATTACAGGGACGCCTACTTTTACTAATTTCTTCAGAATTATAATGCAAAAACAAAATTACTCTGAAATAGCAAAAGAAAATGGAATAAAAAAATAAAGTTGACGGTTGTATTTGAAATAACGAATTTATTTGTGCTTTTTTATTGTTTGGCGTCTGAATGGTGTCTTTTCTTCCCCCCGCTTCCGTTGTATAAGATATAGTTTTCTTGACATTTTATGTATAGACTATAGTTTTTTTCTTCTGTACTCTACACATTTGTATTAGAATTATCCATGTACCTTTACATTCATTTTTGAAAGCGAAATAATAGGCGAAATTTCTTTAGCTTAATTTAAAAAAATATTGCCAAATACCGCTTTAATTGGTGGCAAAATTTGCCGCCCCCAAAATTTTGCCGCTCTAGGCTACAGCCTACTCAGCCTATTTAGAAATCCGGCCCTGGATCCTTTGTGTGTTAAACCTCCGACAGGATCACTCCAAACGAGTGATTTTAACTCATTCCGAGTAAATATTCACTCCTTTCCAGTGTCGAAAATGCACTTTCCTACTGGAGTGGATTTCACTCTTTTGTTTTAAGAGTGTAGGAGCCATCGTCTTTTTAACAATCAGCCATTGAGAACCTGACCCCCTTAGTTTAATAGAGTTTGTTTCAGCAATTGACGAACAATGGGTTCATTTTCAATAATTCTAAACAAGAAAAAGAACACAAGGTGCAAGTTTTGTCTTCTGGAAGTCGGAAGCCCCAGAAATCAGTCAAGAAGGTGCCAAACGGTAAAAAAAGGTAGTTTGATAAAGATCACAGTAAGGGGTGCTTGTGGAAAAAAAGCAAAATAGTTTAAGTTTCTGCCGTTAAGGTATTGTTTACTTGAAGAAACATAGAGAGAACATTTTTGAGCAAAAATTTTAATTGTGTAAATACTGATATGTTTCGCAGGACGGAGGAAAATTGAATTCCCAATTTTTTGACCGACCAATTATTCTTCAGAATAATACACAACTCTGACTGAAAAGTCTTTCAGATGTTTTTGTTTTCAGTCAGATTTGTGTATTATTCTGAGAGTAACTGGACAGTAAAACGAATTGATGGTTGTTACTTCAATTTATTATGATGAATGCATTATTTATTTTTAATGCATAATAAAATCAATTTAAATTGATTTTAATGAAGATGATCCCTCTTTCTGCCGATATCTTCTAGATATTCCCAGCTTTTTTGATCAACCAATTATGAAAATGTTTCATATTCGTTTCAGAGCTTCTGTTTAATATATACAGTTAGACAGCACCTTGAATCTTACTTGACTTACGCATAGCATAGCAACATAGTACATTACTCTATGATGACAAAAAACACACTTTAAAGAAAAGGTCCCCCCACAAAATGTTTTCTATTTTATCCCTGCAATACATCTTCCAAATTAATGCTCCATTAAAACGAATTTAAAGGGAACCAAACGCATAATTGTTCTTTATAATTTTAGTTACCTTTTGATAATAAATCTTACACCTTTAGGTACTTGTCGGCTTGGTTTTAAAAGGGGTTTGGGACATATGTCCGGGCTATTCGTTCTTAGTTTTATTGCTTTCTCTTCGTTTGTTCTTTTTTAACGTTCCTGTCTTTGTATCTCTTTAAAGTTATTTTAAACAAAGTTTGGCGAACTTTTGTTGCTACTTGAGGCATGGGTTGCCATTTGTCTTTGTTAAAGGAGGGGGTACTAAAGGAATTGCAGTAGCAGAGGTAATTATGTTTGGTAGTAATTTAAAAAAAAAAATTATTAACACGTGCGGTTGCACCATTATTTTTATGGATCACCATTTGACAGTTTTTGTTTCTGTTAAAATAACATACTTTTTTTTTTAAAGAAAAAAAACACAAGTAACTCCTTCAAGTTATAATCATATGAGAAGTGGAACATTTCAAGCAGTTATTAACCCTCTAGTGCATACAGTTGCCATATGACAACAAGTAACATAATCCACTTTATTCCATTAAAGTAGAGCTCCCTCTCGACAAATCTGTGTTTTTTCATCTATTACATTCCATTTTGAAGTTTTAGTTTCTAATAATCCTCATAGATGACAGTAACAAAAGTGCATTCAAAATTTAAGAGGGAAGTTATTAACTGTTGTGAAATTACGTTTTTGGCAGCATTCAAAGTATGATAATATTAGTAGTTAATACAAATAAATTGTTTTGAAATAATAATTATAGTTCAAGAGGATTATTTAAAAATATATTTAGTAGTTTTCTAGCCATTCTTATCAAAATTGGAATTTGTAGTTGGTTTTTGTCATATGACAAACATTAAAAAAATTTAAATTTTTTTACTCCAATGTTCGTTTTGTTCAGTATTTTTTTCCATAATGTGTGATTTTTAAAGATACAAAATTTTTTTTCGGGATGAAAAAAAAAAAATTCATGCATTACAGATTACAGGGTTAATTAGATGGTTCTATTGCTAATAAGTTAGTTAACTCGAAGTAGAAATTATTACTAAATATGATAATACTAATTTCAGAAATAATTGTTCAAAATAATAAAACGAATGCCGAGTATATTATTTCTTTGCATTCAAATACATATTTTTGAAAACATGTGTTAAAATTAAAATTAACGTTTTAATTCGGAAATTAAATGTAAATTTTATTCACAAAGTCGTCGTCAATGGGTTAATTAACACTTTTGGGATGAAAACAAGAATGTGGTAAAAAAATGTGACTTGGAGGGTAAGAAAAGGAAAAAAATAGGTATTCCAATTTTACCGTAACGCTTCCTCAATATTATTGTAACGCCATTTCAGACATCAGACATGTGTGATGGGAGCTGGCCAAATTAAATTTTAATCTGATGAAGTGAAAACGAGTTTTCATTACAGTCAATATACTCATCCCTCAGAGGGTTAAAGAACACCACACTAGAGCGAGCGAGTGTGTGGTAAAAAAAAAGTGTTTGGTGTCTCAGGAAAGAAATAGAAATTCAGTATTCTAATTTTACTGTAACTCTTCCTCAATGTTATTGTAACGCCGTTTCAGACATCAGCCACGTGTGCTGGGAGTTGCCCAGGCCCTGACCCTAGGTCTGAAGACTGATGCTACAAACTGTCGTATAAAAATGTCACGAAAAGGCAGACGAAGACGGGCAACGTTGGCACGCGTCCATCAAAGACAGTCCAAGGAAGAAGAAAGAGAGGGACATTCTAATTGAAAGAAAGAAAACCAAGAAAAACCCTGAGTCAGTAAACGAAAATGTGGAAGGCTCAGCAGCTAGGCAGAAAGGGGAGAGGCTGCCAACTGTCGGAAAGGGGAATCGCCAAAAAGTTCGCCAAATGATTCCGATGTGTGTATTTTGAAATTACATTTGGTTAGTTTTTTTTTTAAACCACAGACTCCAACCCTTTGAAAGAATTTTGTTGATGTTGCTAAAATTGAACTGACAGCTGAATTGATAAAGAAACATTCAGAAAGTTTTTTTTTTTGGTTTATATGTGAGTGATGGATAATGCCAATAGTTTAATGTTTATAAATTGAAGGAATTTTATAATTTTTGGAATAAATCTTGCAGGCCTCAAGTTTTGAACACAATATATCATTTTTTTTATTGTTTCAATTTTCGCACATCAAATAAAAACTCCTGGGAAAAAATTCACTTATAAATTATTTTTTAATTTACTTCTGATTGATTCTGATGCAGTTATCCAATTGTGTAGACAGCAGCGATATTATTAGGTTGGATACTTTTTACCGAATGAATAATTATCTAATCTAATGTTCACAATTTGAATCTTAGGTTTCAGACGTTTAAATAAACTTAAAAATTTCATAAAAACCAACCTTAAAGTAAAACAAATAAAGTATTTTATCTTTATTATTTTAACTTACTGTGATTTTCCATAAAATAAATAAAAAAAACCCTTATAAATAAATCAGTAAAAAATTGCAAACAGCACCAAAACGGCGCTACTTAGCCGTAGGCGTCAAGTGCTTGCCTCATTACAGACGTCGCGGGTGACGTTTATAAACGTCAAGAAATACTGGCTGCTGTCCAGGTTTCCTGGTTGACAGGTCTGGAGGCGGAAGACTTTCTTAAATCTATGCTATTTATTTGCAAAATAAAGACTTCGAAGCTCATTACACTGAAGTTTCCTTGGAAACTGGCTTGATAATTGGGATAGAGTCACTTAATATCGACAAGTACTAATACGTTGTCATGATAAATCGTATAGTTTTACGAGTTAGTGGGATGCACCTAATATACCCAAGTGCTAATAAGTTTACTTACTATATGGTCCGTCAGGACTTTTTTATAGTTTTATAGTAGTATAATGTATAGTAGTATAATAGTATATAAAAAAGTTTTACGAGTTGGCGAATACTTGTTTTAATGAGAAGTCGTAGTTTTGACGACATTGTTTATATATATAGCTTTCATTCATCATTTCGTCGCCAATAGCCCTTGTGTAGCTCTAGTGCGACGACAATTCAAACCTAACCTAATCATTTATCATTTTTTTCGTCGTGTCAATGACACATCCAAATCAAATAGATCCACGAGTCTTGATCACTGCAACTGCAATTCGCTTGATTGTATTATTCTTATACAGGTCTATCAATGACAAATGTCAACTAAGTTACTTTTATTGATTGATCAAACTCAAAATGTTGCTATATGTATATTTTATTAGTATCAGCTCAAAAGTCAAAGTATCCAGTAAAGTCCCTTCTCCGTTTACAGTGCCTCAGAAGACGATAGTGTAATAGTGTAGTGTAATCATTTCCGGCTGCCTGTTTCTAGCCTCCATAAGGAGCTTTAACACAGCCGATAACGCCTCATAATTTAGAACCCTGGTCAAGTGACGAGGTCGACACCTGAGCAGGTACCCAACGGAACTTCGGGCGACATCGTACGCTGACTTCGTTGGGACTTTGGACACAACAGATTTAAAGAGCACGTCTGTCCCAGTGTACTCGGGCCCATCCGTCACAAGTTGGATTTTCTACTCTTTCCCAGTACAGATACAGAAGACGATTTCAGTGAATAATTTCGAATTCTTTAAGCCTCCATTATTCATACAAAATTTGAAGAAGATAAATAAACATAAATTCCCAAACCGTTTTGCTTCAACCAGGTTAATAGTTCAGGTCACCGAGGGCGCGTCGAACAACAGAATTGCCATTCCCAGTAGTATTTAAAAATTGTGACCCCTGGCCAAAACTGACAACAAACGATACGAACCCCATGTACAGTTAGAAAAGGCACACCTTTGGCCTAAATGGTCAACGGATAATCTTATGTAACAAGTTACTTTTAACTCATCTGAAGGCATGCAATAGACATTATTAAAAAAATGGATTTTCCTTCTTCAAAGTTTACGTTTGTTTAATCGCGTTGAAACATATGTGTTTATTCTTCATAATGGAGTGCACGTCAAGAAGGATTAGTTGTTGGAAGAAATGTTAAAAAGTCATCAAGAATAGTTTTAGGGCTGGTTTAAATAAGTGGAATGGGCTAGAGAATCATTTTATTATGCAAATTACAATTGTGTGCATTGAAATGTTGTTATTTACCTTTTTAATTTTAGATTTTGAAATAGGAAATGTGTTTCGCTAGATTTTATTTTATGTAACCATACACTTCATTATGACTAATGCATAAAATGGTTTGATGAAATGTTACTTTAATAAATGTAGGATTTAAATTTTAGGTTGAATATTTCACACCAATGATTGATGTGATTTTTCACCTCTGTTTTATTGTGTGGTAATGTTGGGTTGAAAACATTTCACATTATAGAGAACTATTATTGAGCAATTGCAGGCAGAGGCAAACGTAAGCTTTGGATTCGTTTAATCTGTTAAATAAGCGGCCCAAAAAACGTGTTCTGTTCCTAAACTTCTTTGAATTTCAATGCAAAATAAAACAAAAAAAATCAACTGCGTAAATTCATTGAATTAAAAATAATGAGCTGCTTTCGTCATCTTACCTATATAATAGGGTAAAATGACGAACAGATTAAAACTTTTTAAAACAAAATGAAATTGACTTTTTCCTTAGTTTCCTAAATGTTGTCGATTTGGTTAGACGGGTACTCGGAGTCTGTATTTATCCATAGAATTTAAATGATAATTACAATAAAGAAAACACCCTAACACTGTTGTACGCCATCCCGTTTAATTTTTTTCTTGATTTGGCTTCATATGGCTATAGGAAGTGAAGTACAGCTGACAAAAAATTTGGCATCGACAAAAAAAATCGTCCTGAAAGTTAGTGATTGGGTATTAATAGTTGTAGTTGGTATGTCAGATTATGTGAAAAAGTATGGGAATATTCTGCTGACCCCCCAGGTTACAGTCTAAAAAATTAAACTACATAAAGAAACTGCCAGACTTCAGCTATATGCGTAGAAGTTTTTAAATAATTCTTTAGTACTTTTAATTGAAATTAGTTTTCCGAGTTTTTTAATGACTTCTAACGCACCAGAGCCTTTATAAAAGCTTCCACTTTTTATGTTTTACACGTAAAGTCGTAGCTAAAATACACCACATATTGTAACAACATACAAGATCCAGGAACACTCGAACACAAATAAATAATCCACCGTGGTAGCGTAGATAGTTTTATTTAGAAGATTCGAAATTCGTTTTATTAACACTTAATTTATTTATTAAAAACACTTTAGAAATGTTAGTAAAATAACCGGAGTTCTTTCATTCTCGATGACATCTCGTCCATTTAGGACCACCCCTAAAATTATGTCTTTTCCGTTGAGTGTCTAAAATAGTTCTCTCTTATTCCCTGCTACGGGGCTGCTTCTAAGTTGGCCGGTAGAGGGCCAAGGACCAATATGTTGACGCTACAGGCTCCTCCTCCCCTGGGGAAACTTTCGAAGAATGAGAAAGTTTATGATTAGTGTTCATACAAGAGTTATACAACTGTTCCAGGAACCTAGGCAAGTGCCAAGCAAAAATTATCAATTCCCAGTGTCGAGAGAAACCAAATGTTAAAATAAACATATGAAAAGAAATAAATGTAAGTATGAAAAGAAAGAAATAAATTGGGTATATACACACACTTTTTTTTTTTTTAGTGAGTGTGAATCCGACTCAAACCATCTGCATTTTGATGCAGCTTTCCTTTTCGATGAATAACTTTAAAATTAAAAGGTTGTAATATTAGTGACCATCGCATCAAACGTGCGTTAGAACTGGCATGAGTATTCAGCCACACCAAAGGATTATGATCAGTCACAATTTGAAAGAAATTTCCATCGAGATAACACTTAAGTTTCGAAACTGCAAAGATGATGGCGGCACACTCTTTCTCACTAACACTATATCGTTTTTCAACACTGGTAAACTTCTTGCTTAGGTATATAATAGGATGTTCTTCAGTTTCATTGTCTGCCAACTGGGACAAAACTACCCCCATTCCTCGATCGGACGCATCAGTTTCAACTATGAACGGTTTTTGATAGTCTGGTGAGTACAGCACAGGATAGTTGCAAAGACAGTTCTTTAGCTTGTCAAATGCTTCCTCACATTCTTTAGTCCATGTAATGGAACCTTTTCTAGCTTTCCCTTTTAAAGAATCAGTTAAAGGGGCAGCAATCGATGAAAACATTGGAATGTATCGGCTGTAGTAACCGGCTAACCCTAAAAAGGCACGAACTTCAGTTTTACTTTTAGGTGGGCTAAAGTTCTTGATCGCCTCAATTTTCAGTTCAGCTGGCTTCCTAAGACCTTGTCCAACAACATGTCCAAGATACTGCACTCGCGCTTGGGCAAATTTACACTTTGACGGCTTGATGGTAAGTCCAGCTTTTTCTATTCTTTTCAGAACTATATCGACTTGTTTTAGATGTTCAGCGAAACTGTTCGAAAAAATCGCTATGTCATCGAGATACGGAACTGCGTACTCTTCACATCCCTCTAGAAGTTGATATACCATCTTGCTAAATTCGTAAGGAGCATTCTTTAGACCAAATGGCATCCTTAAGGGTTTATAAGTGCCAAAGTTAGTCACAAATGCTGCCAGTCTTTGGGCTCGCTCAGTAAGGGGAATTTGCCAATAGCCTTTAGACAAATCCAGAACTGTTATGTACTGCGCAGATGACACGATTTCAATTCTTTCTTCTATATTTGGAAGGGGAAAGAACTTTGTTTTAGTGATCTTGTTCAAGTTCCTATAATCAATGCAAGGTCTCGGATCCTTACCAGGAGCTTCTACCAGAATCATTGGCGAAGTACAATCTGAAAAACCAATTTCTATGATTTTCAAATCCAGCATCTTCTGTATTTCGGTTTTCAGAATTGCATTTTGTCTTGGCGATGTTCGATAAGGCTTCGAAAGAATGGACTGTTCTTCGCTAAGTTCAATGTCGTGCATGACGAGTTCGGTTTTTCCTGGGATGTTTGAAAAACACTTCATATATTTCCAAACTAGGTTCTTCATTTGAGCGATTTGGTCCTCATTCATATTTGAACTTTCGCCGTAATCTTGAAACATCTCTTCAAGGTCCAATATATTCGGGTTAGAGTCCACACAAGGTATTTCCATTTGCTCCTCGTCATTTTCTCCATCAAGATCACTTATCAAATAATTCACTTCTTCTGGTCGTTTATAGTATGGCTTCAGCATATTCACATGGTACACCTTTGAAGTTGCTTTCTCACCAGGCAACTGCACAACGTAATTGGTTTCAGAGAGTTTTCTTAGGATTGTTCCAGGACCTGTCCAATGTGGGCTTAACTTGTTGCTCTTAAATGTAGCAAAAATCAGCACTAGGTCTCCAATTCGAAATTCTCTTTTTACTGCTCTCTTGTCGTACCAAGTTTTATTCTTTTGCTGACATTCTTCCATCTTTGAGATTGCTAGTTCTTGACAGCGCTTCATTCGGTTAATCAAGGAGAAGACATATTCAGTTACGGGCTCACCTTCTGTTTCTTCCACGTCCAACCATTTTTCATACAACAGAGTAAGAGGCGTTCGAAGATTCTTGCCATGCACCAGTTCAGCAGGAGTAAATCCAGTGCTTTCATGGGTAACAGTTCTTAGGGCAAACAGAGCTGGATATATAGCCTGCTCCCAATCACTCCCAGACTCCAAGCACAACACCTTTAAGACTCTTTTAACTGTCCGATGAAATCTTTCGATTGGATTACTTTGTGGATGATAGACAGAGCTGTGAACTACCTTTATCCCGAACTTCTCAAGAAAAGTAGTACTGAGTGCGCTGGTAAAAGAACTTCCTTGATCTAACTGCAAAACCTTAGGAAATCCCATCCTACTAAAGATTTGCATTAAGGCATCAACAACAGTCACAGATGTTATATCTTCTACTGGGACGGCATCTGGATATTTAGATGATAGGCACATCGCAGTCAACAGGTATCTTTTTCCACTTGGAGTGACTGGCAAAGGTCCACAAGCATCGACATTTATCTTGGAAAAGACTTCTTGAATCACCGGAACTATCTTCATAGGAGCCTTCTTTTTGTCCAGAGGTTTTCCAACGCGTTGACATCTGTCGCAGCTTCGAACGTAGTCTTCGATTTCTTTATAACACTGGGGCCAAAAGAAGTGTCTGGAAAAGATGTCTTTCGTCTTTGTCACTCCCAAATGTCCCGATGTTCCCTCATGACAAAAGGCTTTCAAGTCATTTCGATACCTTTTAGGCACAACCAGTAACAGTCTCTCCACTCCTGTCTTGTCCATCTTTCTCTTCACGAGTATTCCATTTTCTAGTTTTTCTAATCCACCAGCAGATTCACTTGGGTTTTCTTGCACTTTTTCCAAAAGTGATTTTAGCTCGGGGCATTCTTTTTGTTGATCTGAGAAAGTTTTTGAATCCACTTTCAACAACGCCAAGCCCTCATAGTTATCTTCTTTAGGTGGGAATGAAAACAGATCATCTTCCTCAATTGTTATTTCATCGTTCTCATTTTCCTCTTCCTCCATGACTTCTTCAACTATGTCTTCAACAGCTTGCTCTTGTTCTGCTTTGCGTCTTCGAGCTCTTGTTTCTATAGCATTGATCTGGTGAGGAACATCTTCATTTTTCATTGTATCTAATAAGGCTGCTGTTTGATTACCCAGCAAGTATCTTCCTTTGTCTAGTTGACATGGCACGACAGCTGCCTTTGTGATGACGTGTCCGAATTTTCCTTTTAGCTCCACTTCTGCCAACGGCAAGCATACTGGGAATTCGTCCAACGGTTGTTGCACCCAAATGTTCTCTCCAGTTAGCATTTTAGGAGTGATTCTGTTGCGGCACACAACGTCGATGCTGGTTCCAGTATCTCGCAAAATAGGCATAGTGAAACCATTGACTTCAGCCATGAACGTATAGGGGGACATAACGTCTTCGTCTCCTTTCTTTATAAGACGGTTGATGTCTGAAGTTCCACCAGTCTTCTTCAACAAGGGACAGTCAGGTCTTAGATGTTCAGCAGAATTACAACGAAAACATCTTGGTTTTCTGCGTTTTTCGAAGCCTTCATTATTTTTACTTCTTTCATTTTCATTCTTCTCAACCCTTGGTTCATTAAGAGGGGCCTTTGATTCAGATTGATTTTTTCCTCTCCAAGGTTTGAACGTTTTTTCTTTTGTTGGAAACGTCTTTTTCATGAGTAGTCTTACGTTTTCATACTCATCCAGTTTTTCTGCGACCCTCTCTGGATTTTTCATCTGGGTCCACTCATCGATAAAATGATTTTTAATTTCCAAACTGGTTTTTCTTTTTACTTGCTCAGATAAAATCAAATTACACAAATCTTCAAAATTTCTCACTTCCAACCCTCCTATCCATTCGTAGAAATAGTTTTTCAGCTCAAACAAAAAGTCTTTCCAAGTTCCCTCTGGTCCTTTATGGTGATTATAAAAAAGTTGACGGAACTTTTCTGGGCTGAGTTTGTATCGGTTCAGAAGTACTTTCTTAATAGCCTCGTAATCTTCGTATGTTTCTTCCGATTCCCGAGCAATGAGCTGCGCCATTTCAATTGGCAAGAGTCCCGTTAGGTGAGACACCCATTGCTCTTCTGGAAGTCCGATCCTCTTGGCCGTTCTTTCGAAAAGGACTAGGTACAAACTGATATCAGATTTGGAGTCATATTTTGTCATCAAATGGTGTATGTCTTCTCTATATCTTGGAGCCACACTTGTTCCATTTTTCTCCAATCTTAATTTTTCGAGAAGAAACTTATTTTCCGACTCTTGCTTTTCTAGAAATAAACGATGCTCTTCTAGTTGCTTCCTTTCTTCGACAGCAGTTTGAAGAAATGATTCTACGAATTCTTGTTCGTAATGTGTACTAGCTTTAATGGCTTCTTTCAAAGTTAAAACTGTCGAATTCGCATCTATGTCAATATTCATTTCCGTAGCGAGGTTTAATAAGTCCCCTTTTCGACACTTTCCCCAAATAGCCATTTTTATAAAAAAAAAAATATCTAACTACTTTTACCGACAAGATATTAAAAAGTTTCTTTAAATGTCTGAGACGAATTCACACTCGAATAGACTTCATATACAATAAACTTTTTTTTTTTTACATATCTTAATTTCACAAATAAAAGTATTATTTTCATAATCATAAACCTTTATAAATTATACAATATCTTTTTTTTAAAGATAAATAGCAAGCCTTAATTTCATTTCTACAAGCAATAAGAACTTATTATGATAACGTATTAACGTTAAGAACGTAAGAAATACATTCGAAAAGAAATGTCTTAATGCATAACCACAACAATAATAAGGCAAAAAGAAATAAATTGCAATATTTTTTTCTAAGAAAATATTTTCACCTATGTTAATATATTTTTAATGCAAGGAAATATCAAAATCACTCAAATATCCCCAAAATAAGCATTAAAAAAGAAATAAAATGTGACCACGAAATTATTTTCCAATAAAAAATAAAAGAAACAGAATATGGTAAACAAACTTCTTATTCAACAGATGTATTTTTTTCCTTTTCACTTAAAAAAAACCATCAAAAATATATCCAGTCTTTTATTTCGACCACAGAAAATAACCGAACACGTGCCAATAACTAAATAAAAAAAAACAATCGATATTCTTTCTCAGTCAACAGGACGTCAAACCATCCGCCATGTTTGTCCACGAACACATTTTCTCAAAACGAAAACTCGGATGACAAAAGAATTTTTAAACATGTAATTGGGTTCAAACAATAATAATTCTTTACGAATAATTCTCAAATATATCATCAAAGAATTTAACCAGTGTTGTCATTCAAATATTTATACATGAATACACTAAAATTCCTATATATTCTTTATTCGTTAACAAGAAACTTGATAGACACAAGATTTTTTTTTTAACTGTATAATTATCTTATACCATTCAAATATATGTAAAATATTTTTTTCCAAGAATTTTAACAGTGCTACCATTCAAAGACGTTTGAATACACTAAATTCTTAAATATTTATTCACTCTTGATATCAAAATATATACTACTTCGCAACAAATATCTATTACGCTCAAAATAACACTAAATTCCAACAATAAGCTACTTAATGCTTAATATTTAACTAAGTTATAAATATTTTTCAAGCAAATAACATAAGTATTTCCGCTTCACAATTGTATCCAGGAATAACTTGTTACCAATAATGGCGCTTTCAATAGAATTTGATAGCTTTTAAAGCACGTTACGAACATTGATATCATACATAAATAGTTATTTTAGAGTAATTAATACAAAACTTACTGTTTATCATTTCAAAAACAACTCAAAACTTAATTTCCAAGGAATTAACTACACCTTATTAAGTTTTTTTTTACGAGTTAAAGGGTTTTTATTTTTGAAAAACCAAACTTATTTTATAAACAGAATTTTGTATTGACATTTTAATATATGTAACTATTTTTTCTCGACACCGGCAAAAGACAAAATTTGCAAAAGGCACTCACCAAAAGAAGTGACGAGATGATGTTATCCTCGAAAATCCCACCGCTGCCACCATTTTTAGGTCTTGTAACAACATACAAGATCCAGGAACACTCGAACACAAATAAATAATCCACCGTGGTAGCGTAGATAGTTTTATTTAGAAGATTCGAAATTCGTTTCATTAACACTTAATTTATTTATTAAAAACACTTTAGAAATGTTAGTAAAATAACCGGAGTTCCTTCATTCTCGATGACATCTCGTCCATTTAGGACCACCCCTAAAATTATGTCTTTTCCGTTGAGTGTCTAAAATAGTTCTCTCTTATTCCCTGCTACGGGGCTGCTTCTAAGTTGGCCGGTAGAGGGCCAAGGACCAATATGTTGACGCTACAATATGAAGGATGTTGGGATACAGACTTTCACTTTGGGAGGAATTTCAAAGTTTTCAAACATCTTATTGTGAAAGTTTACTAACTTTTTTTGTGTGACTTTTTTAGGACCTCAGCAAGTAAGGTAAAACATCTACAATTGACGTTAGTTCCGTCAACCACACATTCTCGACAACAGAAGTTTAAAAATACAGCATCCACCAATGTGGTGTGATGCCGACCTTCAAGTTGGTTGTCAATTCACAAGTTTTTCAACTATTGTTTTTAGAGTTTTTCGCTGGTTTCCTTCCACCAAGGAGACGAAGAATGATGATGTTCGCACGTCATCAATGCTTGGCGCGGATTTAAATAAAGGTAACTAACTTGGAAGCAGACACCCTGGCGCGGCACGTGTATAGTAAGAAACAATACCAGTTTGAATACCATCTGATCTTGACTATATGCGATTTAATCTAGTTTATATTAAAACATTTAAAATGTGACCAGTACTGTCATATGCCATATCTGTCAACATATTTCAGAAGCCACACTACGTTTATAAACGTGCAAACAAATTTGCAACTATTTCGCGTTGCCTCTTCGTTTCATTTCTCTTGACTAACAAAATGTTTAAATGCACGGACACATTTCACGTAATTCTCACTTCTTTCTCCATCTTTCTGATTTAAGGTTTCATAAAAAAATATGTTAGACAGTCAGATATTTAATTCCGGACACAGTTTTAAAAAATTATAGGGTACAGCTGTGGAAATAAAAAAGTACCCACTTGAGGTTATTTCCTCCGTTATTCATCCTAAAGAATCGGACCTTTTTGACATTGTGAAAAATTAACATTCTGAGTTAATTGCATGACACCAAATTTGCATGAGGGGCCATCTTCATATTAAAAATGTTACTAACTTTAAAATTTCCAATAGCGACACCCATTTTTGAATCCATATTTCAAATCTCTGACCTATGTTAATACGAAATGCCAAATTTTGTTAGTTTTTAAGCATTATTAGAGGAGTTAGAGACGTGCAAAGTTTAGGTCCCATAATGTTAAATGAGTTGCACGTAAAAAACTATCTCGATCTATAAATAATTAAGACAATGAAACGAATTTTTTACTGAAAAGATATTATGATAACCCAAACAAAATGCATTCAATATTGGGGTATTTAAAACAACTTTTATATTTTTAAATAATTTCTATATTAATGTTTTAAAAAAATATGAATAGGAACCCCTTAACATTTTTAAAGAAATAAATTTAAGACAAGAAGTTTAAGCGAAATCCCAATTTTTAAGTTTTTTTATTCATAATTTGCTGAGTAAATCACAAAATACCTTTTAATTACCGTCAGTGCGGGTAACTTTGGCCAAAATCATAGCTTTTCTTACAAAAGAAGAAAAATTTAACTACAAAAACGATTTAAACACTTTAAAATAATTATGCATTCTAAGAATTGTACTTTTAGGAATAATTTTCAAGCATTTTTGTAAAATTTTATAAATTAATAAAAAATTTGTATCAATTTCAAAATTTAGGACACTGTTAGGAGCCGGGCGGGTAACTTTGGCCACCCATAAAATACTCAAGAAACATACTTTTTAACATGCTTAAAGGCTGTATTTACGAATTAAATAGCAATATTAAAACTTTTAACTTAAAATAACAAAGTTATAAGTCATATAGTTATTAAAAATGGTATATAACTTAACATTTACATTGCAGTGCATCGTGGAATGGCATTACACAATGAATACTCAACGATAATGACTCAATGAACGATGAGTATTGTTTGTCGCTAAAAAGAAAAACTTCTATTTTAATAAGGGAAAAAGAACTTTTTTGAAGCAAGATGTAATATCAAATATATTTATAAAAAGCAAACGATTTTATTATAAAAAGGGAAAAAATAATCTATTAATAATTAAGAATCTGAAAGTGTTTACCTTTCGACATTTACGATTTTGAGTGGTATGCGTTTCTTGCATTCTATCTTTATCTTTTTAATGTTTAAAAACGTTTGATTTAAAAAAAAATATCTAAAAAATAAGTAATCATAAAAATAAGAATTTTTCAAAAGTAGTTTAACAGAATACACTTTTACATACATTTTTTGAAGTGCAAAGTTCCATAAATAAATATTTACATCTGTGGCCAAAGTTACCCGCATTCATCGGCAAAAGCTTCCCGATTACCAATATCTAAACACAGCATAAAAAGTATTCAATTTAGAATAAAACAAATGGTGTAATATTCTTCCCCATAAATAAAAGAATTGAATAGAGTGTCTTATTTAAATATTTTCAATATTTTCTTAAGTGTTCCAGGCAAAAGTTGGAAGAGATAGATTTTTGTCTTTTTATGCTCGTAAGAATGAAAACAGTATTTGTAGTATTGCCAGAATTAGAATGAGATTTTGTTCTACATGAAATGAAAGGAGATGTTTCCACCTTTCAAAAAATTTCAAACAATTTAAGATGAAATCATTTTATGAAGAGAAATTAAGAAACAAATATTTTTCCGACACGTGGCCAAAGTTACCCTCCGTGGCCAAAGTTACCCGCTTTGACGGTACCCTTTAGGGGACTGTGTATAAGATTACGTGTGTAATTGATAAATAAAGAAGGCTTTGCATGCATGCTTGCTTGTCATTTTAGAGATGGTCCCCAAAAGGTCCACCAGTGATTCGATTGAAAAACTCGTCAAATATTCATCCAAATGTAACAAAAACTTAGATTTTCGGGTTTTCAAGAGTGCTTAACATTTCTAAGTTATTAAAATTGGGTGTTGCCATTGGAAATTTCAAAGATCACAATATTTTTAATATGAAGACGGCCCCTTATGCAAGTTTTGTATCGTACAATTAACTCAGAATGTTAATTGTACACAATATCAAAAAGATCCGATCCTATAGGGTGACTTGCGGATGAAATAACCTCAAGTGGGTACTTTTTTATTTCCACAGCTGTACCATCACTTTTAGCTATATTTGAGAATCCTGATTTTGCAATGAAGAACTACGCTGGTTTCTTTTATAATGTCTACCAATTTATTCCTCAATAGTTATATTTAGCAATGGGCAACATATTTAATCGAAAGTAATTGACTAATTTTACACTTTGTTTTTAAATGTCCTTGAAAAGTTCACAACCTTTAACTTGTAATTGAAAAGATACAAGTCACTGATCTGCGACTACTCTATTTTCGGTACTCCAAACTCGAGAAGTGTCTCCAGAACCATGTCAACCATGACGGATCGAAAAATGGGGGATTAATTCCAACTGGGGAGGGCCGTTTGCTCATCTATCTTGGATTATTTTTACGATTTTGTTTTAAAATTCTTCGCCCCCTTGAAGAAAAAACACAGTTAGTTGGGCCTGTGTCCACGCTTAGGGGTAAATTTGGATAACGCCGAGGTAGGGTGTTAAAAAAGCGGAAAAGGTAGCAACGAAATATGCCCTCAATCTTGGCACAGACCTGGGAATGCGAAACAAAGAACGTTGCGTTCCTTTTGGCCTGCTTTTTCATGATTTAACTTGTCTTTCATAGTGTTTAAGCCGGACCTGACAGTCTTGCTATATGTCGCGGATGGTATTTTTGGGGTTTTCCGTTAGCCGTGGTGTCTCGTTGTAAAAGAGTTCACATTTCATTTGCATAAATAAGAATAAAAAAACAGACCTGAAACTATTACTGATATTAGTTTAATTTCGATTTATAAATTGATTCAATAATTTTAAATCATAAAAAAGTAACCCAGCATTGCATCATGAGACCCAGTACAAGTGTTTATTCAATGAAAATAATTGGAAATAAAACTTTTTAATCAGAATTGAGCTTGGTACACATTAATACAAGAGTATGTCCTTACCCAGTTAATACATTTCGTACGAGAGACAACACAGCGTTTAACACAGTCACCGCTATAAAGCCTACATATATAAGACCCCGGTATGTTTCCAGGGAACCAGACTTTTTTTTGACGTTGATATGTTTTGCCAGCAAATTTTTAAATTTTATTTTACAAATTAGATTTTACCGAATGCCAAGACAAAGGATATAATACCAACTATAAAATATTATACACTTTTAAACAATAAATCAAGTTAATGATTGGTATTCTTGGAAATAACTTACTAATATAGTTGCTTTGCTAGTAAAAGATATAAAGTAGCCAGCACTCCCGGTGCTGTTTTCCCTATAGCGCTTATCAGTTCATTATTAGTCGAACCAATACATGGTTGCAATTTCTTATAAAAATACAATGGAGTTATCAGCTACTGGGATGCTTTACCAGAATATGTTATTCATTCAAAAGGAGTATTAGAATTCAGGAAGAATCTTGATAGTTAATGGAGACTGGTTAAAAATAAGTAAACTTAGTTGGTCAAAAATTAGCGAACCAACCTTGCTGAGCTTCTGTCCTGTTGTTTCTCAACAATTTTTTTTATTCATACATGTTTAAAAATTAACAAACATGGATTATAGATACTCCTAGAAAGTAACGCGTACCACATATCAGAAGAACATCATTCGAAAAGGTGTGGGGGCGCAAACGAATTGTTTCTTTTCCCGTTGTCAAGTCGGAAACTAATGAGTAATGGTCAATTTTTTTAATGGACCATTATTTTTTGTGGTGTGTCTTGCGAGTTATGTAACGGTTGAGACTGAAAAGTAATGGATTTCCTCACGTACAGTGGGGTCATGGAATTCAAGGGTAATGTTCTGCCGTTTTCCAAAATTAACTGTGCAGTTAAAGAGAGCTGTATAACTTTTTATCACTTTGTACATTTGTTAAAAGGCATTTTGGAACGGGGCCTACTTGTGTATGCTTCACCGAAGCAGATTGCAGGAAAATGTAGATACAGAGTTCAGTAATGTATATATTTACATCAGAATATTTTTAAATGCTGTACAAAATACCCAGTTAAAAATAAGTAAACTTAGTTGGTCAAAAATTAGCGAATCCACCTTGCTGGGCTTCTGGCCTGTTGTACAAATAAAAAAATTATTAACAAACATGTTTAAAAATTAACAAGCATGGATTATAGATACTCTTAGAAAGTAACGCGTGCCACATCAGAAGAACATCATTCGAAAAGGTGTGGGGGCGCTAACGAATTGTTTCTTTTCCCGTTGTCAAGTCGGAAACTAATGAGTAATGGTCATTTTTTTTTAATGGACCGTTATTTTTTTGTGGTGCATGTGTCTTGCGAGTTGCATAACGGCAGAGACTGAAAAGTAATGGATAATGCAATGGATTTCCTCACGTACAGTGGGGTCACAAAATTCAAGGGTGATGTTCCGCTTTTTTCCAAAATCAACTGAGCTGTTAAAGAGAGCTGTATAACTTTGTAGCATTTGTTGAAATGCATTTTGGAACGGAGCCTACTTTTGTATGCTTCACTGAAACAGATTACATTAAAATGCAGATACGGTTAGGTTAGGTTTAATTTATCGTCGCACTAGAGTTACACGAAATGAAGACACAGAGCTCAGTAATGTGATATTTACATAAATTTTTTTTAAATGCTGTACAAATTCACCCACTCATTAAAAATGTGTTATTAAGAAAGAATCTTAAATTTATGAACCCTCTAAATATGTCAGTGGGGGAGAATAAATTACAGAATGGATCAAATCTAACCAGCATATTCATAAATAAAGTATAAAAAAGTGTGTGTTTTTCAAGTATAATGAAATGTCAGAATTGGTAAATTTAATTGCTGTATGACAATCACCAGAAGATTGATCATCAAATGAATCATTATTTTTTTCTTTAAAAAGGCAAAATATCTTTTGTTCAGTTTAGTTTGAGCTACCCCTAACAGCCAGGTTTGTCACAGTTACGTCGCTGCAACGTAATTTTATGTCACTCTAGGTCGCAGTCGCGATGTGACAAGTATATGACATCACAGTGATATGCGTGTAAGTCGCAGTCACAATGTGACTGGTATGCGATATCAAAGGGGTGTCACCATGCGATCTTGCAGTGACATCATATTGTGACTTGTATGTGATATCGCAGTGATGTCATCTAAATCCCAGTCACAATGGGGATATCCCACAGATGTCTCGATTTGCTCTTGTAGTGACATTACATTGTGATGTGCATGTGATAACACAGCGATGTCGCTTTAATCCCCGTCACAATGTGACCTGTATGCGATATCAAAAGAATGTCACCATGCGATCTTGCAGTGACATCATATTGTGACTAGCATGTGATATCGCAGTGATGTCATCTAAATCCCAGTCACAATGGGGATATCCCACAGATGTCGCGATTTGCTATTGTAGTGACATAACATTGTGACATGTATGTGATAACACAGCGATGTCGCTTTAATCCCCATCACAATGTGACTTTATGTGATATTCCAGTGATATCACAATGTGATATCGCAATGGCATTGTGTTGTGACTTGTATGTGATATCCTATATTTCTCCTATTCCAACATGGCTGCAATATGATCTTGTGACAAAATTTCCTAGTCCCAATGTGACAAGCCTGTGATCACGTGCGATGCAGCAGAGCAGCAAGCAACACAGTTTTATTAAAATGAAGGAGGGGAATAGAAAAAGCAGCAGTTTCATCAAACAAAGTTGTTTCTAATCTGTATCTTATTTTGCTACATATCCGTTTTTTAAGCTTCAAATAACGAAGGAACTAAAAGAACTACTTTCTTGTTGAAAGTAACGGGGCAGCTATTCGCGCAGTGATACTTATCTAACTTCGAGCTTCCCTTCCACCAAAAAGAACCAAGATGGCGATAGGCTACGATAGGTTCTAATCGAATGTTATTAAAGGTAATATAATCCTATAACGAAAAGAAAACTTCGCCATGCCTCTATTTTTGATATAAAGTACTATCAATTTCTAAGTTGTAGCACTGTTTTCAAAGAAGATGCTTTTAAGCTACTTTTTATCATGTCAAAGTTATTCTGTGTCGCCCTCGTGAGAAATTTGTTTTAGATCCCATAAAGTCCCATGTGGCATTGCTGTGACATGTTCTACACTAAATCATATACTCGTCGCGAAAATCACTTAAGTCACATACAAGTTACAATGCGACATTGCTGTGATATCAAGTTCGTCACGAAAGTCATCTAGGTTACGTATAAGTCGCAATGTGACATTGCTGCAATATTATTTTCATCACTAAATCGCATACTGATCGCTGAAGTCAGTTATGTCACATACAAGTCAAAAAGTGACATTGCTGTAATATTATATTCATCACTTAATCACATAGTGGTCGCAGAAGTCGGTTTTGTCACATGCAAGTCATAATACGACATTGATGCAATATTATTTTCATCACTAAATCGCATACTGATCGCTGAAGTCAGTTATGTCACATACAAGTCAAAAAGTGACATTGCTGTAATATTATATTCATCACTTAATCACATAGTGGTCGCAGAAGTCGGTTTTGTCACATGCAAGTCATAATGCGACATTGATGCAATATCATGTTCATCACTAAATCACATACTGGTCGCAGAAGTCGGTTAGGTCGCATACAAGTCAAAATGCAATATTGCTGTAATATTATGTTCATCACTAAATCACATACAGGTCGCAGAAGTCGGTTATGTCACAATAAAGTCAAAATGCGACATTGCTGCGATATCAGCGATATCCATGTTACGTAGCAGATACGTAACAAAAGCGGACATTCAACTTCTATGTGACAAAAAAGTGACTTTAAATGTGACATCGCAGCGATCTTAGTGACTTGTATGTGATATCGCTTTTCGTCGCATACTTGTCATATGGTTGTTAGGGACACGAAGGCTATTGGCGACTTACGTCGTATCTTAGAACGACGCTCAAGTAACGAGCCGTCACCTTTCTTTATTCTACTTTAGTAAGTCAAAATCAATATTATGTAAAAATTTGGGAGAAAACGTAGGGAAAGGAAATGCGAAATGCATAATTTCTGAATTATTGAGAAGGATGGTTTTGGACTCGCATTATCTAGGTGTAAGACCCCACATGTATTAAGCTTGAATTAATTACAAAAAAATTATCAATTCCTCTTCGAATGGATTAAAATTTATTTAAAACTACCATTACAATCCCCTCTGCAGAAGATGCTTTGCTTTCAAGGTCAGGGTCTGTGCGGCGTGACATTCCTCAGACCATGATTCTCTTCAATCTTTGTCTTCCACACGTGCTGGGAGCTTCTGGAAGTCGCCCAATCGAACTAAATCACGGAGACACTTTTCCTGGAGGGCAACCAAGAGGACGAGATTTTCAGTGCCCGCCAGACCCCGCAGACAGATTAATTGAATATATAGTTTAAATACATTTGTTTACTTAGTCCGTGGAATCCCTCCTGTAGGCAGATTAAGTGAATATACAGCTAAAATACATTTGTTTACTTCGTATGTGGAATAGCTCAGAATAGTTGAATGTATAATTTAAATGCATTTGTTAACTTTGTGGAATCCCCTCCATGGGCAGATTAATTGAAAATAAGTTTAAATACTTTCTTCTACTTTGTGGAAACTCTCCGTAGGCAGATTAATTAACTATGTAGTTTAAATACATTAGTTTCCGTAGTCCCTGGAATCCCTCCTGTAGGCAGATTAAGTGAATATATAGCTTAAATACATTTGTTTACTTCGTTTGCGGAATAGTTTCGTACGCAGATTAGTTGAATGTATAATTTAAATACATTTGTCTACTTTGTTTGTGGAATCCCCTCCATGGGTAGATTAATTGAAAATATAGTTTAAATACTTTTTTTTTATACTTTGTGGAAATGCTTCGTAGGCAGATTAATTGGTTTGGTTTGAATTATCGTCGCACTAGAGCTACACGAGGGCTATTGGCGACGGGCGTCGTATTTTAGAACCACAGTCAGGTGACGAGCCACACCTGAATAGGCACCCAACGCAACCGTTAAGGGCGACATCGTACGCAGCGTCAGGACTTTGAAGGATATTTAAGGTGCACTCCCTTACACGGGGTATTATTCGTCGGACATTTTTGGTTGCACGGGCCGTTTATAGGTCGGCAGCTATTTTGGCGATGCCCGAACCCGAACCTGGGACCTTCCGCATGCTAAGCGAGCGCTTAACCGACTGGGCTCCCCAGCCCCCCCAGATTAATTGAATATATAGTTTCAATACATTTGTTTTTTTAGTACGTGGAATCCCCCCCTCCCCGCAGGCAGATTAATTGAATATATAGCTAAAATACATTTGTTTACTTCGTATGTGGAATCGTCTCGTACGCAGATTAGTTGAAGGTATAATTTAAATACATTTGATTACTTTGTTTGTAGAATTCACTCCATGGGCAGATAATATTGAATATATAGTTAAAACATCCTTTTTTTACTTCGTGGAATCACTCCGTAGGTAGATTAATTGAATATATAGTTTAAATACAAACTCTTCCTGGAGGGCAACCAAGCGAACACGGATGCCGGGATTTTCAGTGCCAACCAGATGCCGTAGACAGATTAGTTGAATATATGGTTTAAATACAGTAGTTTACTCAGTATGTGAAAACCCCGTGTAGATAAATTAATTGAATATATATGGTTTAATACATTTGTTTGCTTGGTTTGTGAAATCATTGTATTGTGACATCCATTGACTGGTCCACCTCTACCGATCGATAGACCGATGGATAAATGCAATTTTAATTTTCGGACGCAAGTTCTTATGTAAATCTTGTTCATCATGATATGACACACCAGCATGTTAAGGTTGTAAATGACCTTTTGTGGTACGGTACCCCTAGTCTAAATAAAACAATGCCAGCAAACATCGATGCCAAAAGTTGCTCAGGTATGTCTAACTAGTAAAAAATAATGCATATCTTTTCGATTATACTTTGTGACCCTAATTCTCTATCGTATGTCAAAACTTTGAAAATTTATACTGATTCAACGTTACTGAATATCTTATTTCCGCGTTTCGAGTTCTGGAAGTCTCCAAATAATTGAGCAATGCCTTAAAGACAGAGTTACTTTGTTGACAACTAAATTGATTCTTTTGTGGAAGTTCCATGTCGCCGTTGAGAAGCCGGTGTCTGATCTTCGAATGGTTGAGCAAGACCCGGGAAAAAGAAAGAGTTTTGTTTCATCTTTTTTCATCTTCCTTATCCCACAGGTGAAAGATAATATGAAAGTATTGGCCAAGTATATCAATGGAGTAAAAATCGTTCATTATTTGGCAGGGAGTTGTTTAGAACTTACATAGATGCCAAACTCGAAAACCCCAACTTGCTTTTCTTTTCTAAATATCTTTTTCCTTGTTTTGAGTTTTGGAAGTTTCCAAATAATTGAGAAATGACTTGACGACCAGGCTACTTGTTGAAAGACAACGTTACTGATTCATTTCATTAGGACGACTATTGTTGTTCTCGCGTCCAATGGAGAAATAATATTCTAGTAGAAAGTCTAGAAAACTTCAAAAGTGGTATCCAAGGAAAAGGGGTCGTCATTGCCTCCGAAAAGTTTGCACTTCTACATGTTGGTCGGCGGAAGGTCTTTTATTTCCCTTTCTACAGCCCAATGGAAAATCAAATGGGGGTTTTCCTCTATCCTGACGACGCGACCTTCAGGGGTCAATTAGGCCTATTGGGAATCCTTATTTATTTGCTATGTAGTAGTTGCATAGAATTTACATGTATTTTTATCTTAAAAACAATAATTTGTTCTCTTTTCTAAATATCTTATTTCCGAGTTTTGAGATTCGGAAGTCTCCGAATAATTGAGCAATGACTTGGCTACACAGCTACATGTTGGAGGACAACAATATTATTGATTCACTTTGTGTAGGTGCCATGTCGCCATTTGGACGACGACGGTCTACTCTAAGGTACAGTCAAATGATTGAGCAAGACCCAGGAAGAGAAAAGAAATCTGCATATTTTTTTTGCTATTCCTCATCCCACAAGTAAAGGAGAAGGCACCCATACTTGCCAAGTGTATCAATGGGGGATAATCATTACTTGGTACAGGAGTGTTGAGAATTTTCACGCATGCTAAACTCAAAGATGCCAACTTGCTTTTCTTTTCTAAATATCTTTTTTCCGAGTTTCGAGATTTGGAAGTCTCCAAATAATTAAGCAATGACTTGGCTACAAAGCTACTTGTTGGAGGACAACATTATTATTGATTCACTTTGTGTAGGTGCCATGTCGCCATTGAGACGACGACGGTCTGCTCTAACGTACAGTCGAATGATTGAGCAAGACCCAGGAAGAGAAAAGAGTTTTCTGCATCTTTTTTTGCTGTTCCTCATCCAACTGGTAAAGGAGAAGGCACCCATACTTGCCAAGTGTATCAATGGGGGAGAATCATTATTTGGTGCAGAAGTGTTAAAAATTTTCACGCATGCTAAACTTAAAGATGCCAACTTGCTTTTTTTTTTCTAAATATCTTTTTCCAATGTTTCGAGACTTGGAAGCCTCCGAATAATTGAGCAATGCCTTGGCGACAAAGCTTCTTGTTGCAGGCCGACGTTATTATTGATTCACACTTTGTGAAGGTGCCATGTCGCCATTGAGACGCCGACGGTCTAAGGTACATTTGAATGATTAAGCAAGACCCAGGAAGAGAAAAGAGTTCGCTGCATTTTTTTTTGCCGTTCCTCATCCCACAGGTAAAAGAGAAGATACCTATGCTTGCCAAGTGTATCAATGGGGAGATCCAGAAGCAGAAGGGGGAAAAAAAGAATAAGAACGTGGAAGCCGGAATTATTTTGTTTCAAAGATCTGCGGAAGCGATAAAGCTTGTCATATTTCCTTCAAGAAAGGCAGTTTGCTTTTTTTCTGGGTGTTGATGTTGTTTCTGGAGCATCATTACGGAGTCTGGAGGTGGAAAGGTACAAGGACGTAGGAGAGAACCATTTGAAAAAGAAAGTTTTCGGCATTCTATTAAAATGCAAAGTGACTAGAAACTGGCCTTACTACCGTATACAAGTTCTGAAAACCAGCGAATTGAAAATAAGGATGTATGAACACCATTATTCTGGTGAACACATAGTAACACATTGCTTGAATCCATAATTCAATGATAATTATAAAGATAAATATAAATCCTTAACCAATTTCCATTGTAATAATTTTATATATTGTACATGATTATATGACCATAAGATATTACAAAGCCCGTGGCCTTATAGCTAACGTTCAGCTTTTGTGAAAGTTAACTTTATCCAAAACCGAGTTTAGTTTGGATCCGAATAAGCCTAAAAATATAATTGTTCAAATATTTTTTTAAAAAAAGAATGGTTTGATAATAATTCAAAAAACTAAATTTTTAATTTTAAAATATAATGTTGTCTTGTAAAGTTATTACTATTTAATAAAATAATTATTAGAAATAAAATAAAAAATATAATAGTTTAGCATATAGTTAAAAAAAAGTTATAAAGCATCCATCTTTAAGTGCAGAAGGCAGATTATCTTCTTTTGAAGTCAATAATTTTCATTCAGAAAAAAAAATCCTGTCCATTCATCACCCATTGACAATCGTTTTCCAAAAAGACAAAATCTCAGTCGCATAAAAAAAAAATGAACACAAAAAAAGCGCCACCTACCGGGAAACTATTTCGGAAATTTCGGGAAGGGGACAGGATAGATAATTAACTATAGCAGAAAACTAAATAAATAGAAAAAAACGGAGGTGTACACATCAAAACGAAGATGAGACAGATACAGAGTAAAAAAAATATTGTTACAAAAAGACTTAAAGGAAACTCAATAGTTTCTAAAACTAAGTACAGGAAAGAAGTTTTTTGAAAAGCGTGGAGATATTCTCATTTTAAAGTAAAGTAAAAAAAACCTACAATTGCTGAGGGCTTGAGGTTCGTGAAAAAAAGCGCACATTCTTTGGTTTTCAGCTCGAAGTAAGCGACGTTATACGTTTACAAGCGTATCAAACGCGGTTTAGGATGTGCTGTTGCGCTTCGTGTTTGGTGGACTAAATATAAAAGGCACCCGCTACCGTGTCTAAACCGGATGTGTTGTTACATAAGGGATTAGGGGACGTTTTTTGTACCTGTGGAATTTTATTTTATGCATAAAAAGTTTAAAAACAAAATACGGACTACTGGAGGAGAATTAGAGTTTTAGTTCTACAAGATCGAGTGAGATACGGCAAATTCTAAGAGTATATTTACTTCCCGCGAATTGTCTTTTGTATAACTTTTAAGAAAAATTTAATAAGTCCAAAAAATGAATTATATATTGCTACAAAAATGCCAATAAGGTACTCTAAAGCAACAATTTTTTCTGACTAAATTTCACAGTTGAGTACGGCAAACATTCAAATTGTATAGTATGGTAGTACGGTACTTAGTATGATAAGCATTCCCTTACGAAGTAAAACTTCAATTTGATAGACATATGCATTTAGCATAGAGATAAAGAAATGAACAATTAAAGCTAGTTTTTAAATAGGCAGGGCCTGTTCTTCCACAAGGCCCGAGCCTAGGGCAGTCACTTCAATTCAATTCAGTCAGTTCAATTACAGTAATATTTTATCCATAGGTCACATACTACCATCATTACTGGAAATCATACACAATATTTTCCGAATAGGTGCCCCCAAAATTGGTTGTGCCTGTAGTCTGACATTTCCTAGAACAGGCCCTGTAAATAGGCATATCAAGGTGATGAGTAGGTGTAAGTGTGAGGTGCAAAGGATGAGTGCTATAAATTAAAACTGCCAATGCAATTTTTGTATATTCTTTTGTAGTCCAGAGCATATACGTTATAATCCCTTCTTATAAATCAAACTTAAACAAACAAAATGAAATTTCTCAAGAAGCTAAGTGCCTATCTCGTCAGTGGATTTCCCATTACCATTTCGATGTGAAGAGTCTAGTTCTCTCAAACTGACATTTTCCTAAGTATTACTATATAGAATAGGGTTTGTTGGGTTCCGTGGCGACTTTTGATGATTGTAAATTCAATTGGGCCAAGACGCCATTGAGTAGACCGAGCTCTATATCTTACTTATACTTTGGAGAATACGAGTTTTGTGCAACTAGACTTTCTGCATGAATTATATATTGCTCTTTCGGAAGTATGCGTCTGCGTCCATTACAGCAAAAACTGTTAAGTCTTAACCCAAGTACATCCATCCTTGAGTTAACCCTGACCCACATCCTCCATATCCTTAGACACAACAACGCGTACTTCCCCACCTTTCCATTTTAAAAAAACCAAAACCAGAGAAAACCCCTTCCTCCAAAAACTCAACCAAGCTAAATTTCAGCAAAAGATTTTCTTTTTTTTTAACGTTTCTAAGTAAAGCACCGAAGAAAAGGCATGACTAAGGCCATCACCATCCATGAACATAAACTTGAAAGGAAGAAAAAAGTGTGGAAGACCAAAAAAAAAAAAAAAAAAAGGGGGGGGGGGGCAGTGAATGGAAGATTAGAAACAGGCACGCGCCGGGCATTTAAGGGGTCATAGGAGTCTTAAAAATGTGCAAAGAAGATACTACAAAGCAAAGTTTGATCTTTCATGTCAGTTTTGAACTACTCAATGTATAAGAATAATTTTTTTTATGTGTAATTCTACAAGATTTATTTATTATAAAACAAGTTTTTAAATTTATGAAACTTTAACCAAAGCTTAAATAAATGATATTAAACATGAAGCCTTTTGAACACATTGTGATTAGGCTTGCGCGGCAAATTGTGAGGTCAAAATTGAAAAAAATGACCAAGAAAATTACTTTATATTGTACAAATATGTACAGACTAGGACTTATACCTAAATTCTCAGCTCAATTTTAATTAGAAATTATTTAAAAATAAATTTAGAATCAAAATTTAAAAAATTTTATTAATATTTTTAGAAAAAAGTTCTTAAAATAATTTCTAATTAAAATTGAGCTGAGAATTTAGGTATAAGTCCTAGTTTGTACATATTTGTACAATATAAAGTAATTTTCTTGGTCATTTTTTCAATTTTGACCTCACAATTTGCCGCGCAAGCCTAATCACAATGTGTTCAAAAAGCTTCATGTTTAATATCATTTATTTAAGCTTTGGCTAAAGTTTCATAAATTTAAAAATTTGTTTTATAATAAATAAATCTTGTAGAATTACATATAAAAAATTATACTTGTATATTAATTAGTTAAAAAATGACATGACAGATCAACCTATATTTTGTAGTTCCTTCTTTGCACATTTTTAAGACTCCTTAGACCCCTTAATGGAACAGATGTGCTGTGCAAGCCTTTGCTCACTCGCACAGAGGTTTTTTTTTATGGTTGAAACTTAAAGGGATCTGTCTCAAATTGAGTAAAAAGGAGCCAAGGCCAACCTTAACCTTTTGCCTACTCTACTGGTACTGTTGCCTGATACATGGATTGAATACACTCTAGATCTGAAAATCTGATTGGATTAACATTGAAGAATATCTATATTGAAATTGGCTTAGACACTAGCGCCCTCAATTGTGTCTAAGGGAACTAATGTAATGGCTGCCTTTTTCTAGGAAAAGCTGAACAGTAGCACTGCAATCGGAAGTACAATTATGACAATCACAAATCAATCGTTAATAGTGTATAAGTTCCTTTCGACACTTTTGGAGCGCTAGGTTGACTTGTTCAGATCTTGAACACAAATTGAAAAAATAAAATTCAAATTTAAGAAAATAGCATCCTTGCTCTCATGCATATCCCTCATAGCATGCCCTTTACATCAAAGGCTAAACTATATTAAAACAAAATAATGATAGTCCATAGTCGGTAATTTCATACCGGACCCAAAAGGAGAACCCAAAAATTGAGTTAAATTATAAGTTAAGGGTAAGTACTGTTTAAAAAAAACGTATTGGCTTAATTGACTCTTACTGGAGCATGCCTGAGCTATTTACATGCAAAACAGATAACTTCTCGAGTCAACGAAATATATGTTTAACTCCATATTCCAAACCGCAACACTGCCCTGCTTTATCTATGTATGAGACCCGAGGAAATCTACTCCGAAAACATAAAATCCCAATAAAATTACGTTTATGCTTAATAGATTCAGTGGTGAACTTTTAAGTTATTTAGTTGGCTAAAGAGCTACACTTGGACCACTGATGACTGATGTCGCAATTTTAAAGACGGAACGGACAAGTGAAGAGGAAGAAAAATCACAAACAAACGTCAAAATAAATGTCGAGACAATCCCCTCAGCGAATCCCCATCATCTTTGAGTACTTTCTCCCAGTCCAGCTGTTTTTTTTTTTTTGAGCGAACGCGGCGGCAAGTCCGGCGTGATGCTGAGCAGGAATCCGACGGTTTTGGCACGTGCCTTTTGCGATGGTTGGTTAATGCCGCTCTAGAACTGCATATGGGTTGATTAATCCTATGAGGAAAGTTAATTTCTTTAAATTAAAATACGTCATTTTTTTAGCAGATGAAAGAAGAGGACTCATCCACACATTAAAAATTAAAAATTTATTAAATTTTATAAACATATGCGTTAATTTAAAAAAAAATGATTAATTTTACAACTATATGTGTTACTAGGAAATTTGACACATAGGTGACGATAAACCTTTATAAACTTGGCCGTACTTTTCGACTGCTTGCGAAATACATGTGCCATCTTAAAAAGAAATAACCCGAAAAGAATAGTTTTTCTCTGTTTGTTCTCTTTATACATAAAATGAAATAATAATGATATAATTTAAAATTTAAAGTCTTATCATAAAAAAAGAAAATTTCCTAGTTTAAGGTGTTTGGCGAAAACTATTGCCTAATGCTTAAAAATCACCTGATGGACACCCAGAAAACATTTTTATCCCCCCCCCCCTGTAATATAGGATTATTACGTCCCTACTTCTCTTCTTCTTTTCCCAATACTCTATCCCTCGAAAAATCTATTTTGATTGAATTAATGTCGCACTACAACAGCAGGCAAGCTATTTTTTTTTAATTCGAAGTAAGTGTTAGTTAGGTAGAAAGGGTAATAAATGAAGGAAACAGTTAAATGATAAATAATTAACAGTGGAGTCTTCATATAATTCCCGCCTTAATCATATACAATTACTCAAAATATATGAAATAATATTATGTATCTTTAATTTGAACTTTATTTTAGGAATAGGTTTCTACTAAATTAGTAACATCCCACATTTGTTTGGTTTTTTTCTACGAAAATGCTAAATGATTTGAAATGTTTGAATTGAACAAAAAAAAAAAAAAACTTTTTGCATATAGAAGCAGTTAACAGAACATTTTCGTTTTCAATTCATCTATAATAATAAAAGAAAGAGTCTGTCTGTCTGTCTGTGTGTATGTCTGTGGATCGCAAAAGACCTACTCAGAGAGCTCTAAAAAATTCGAAATTTTTAATATAGATTCCTTTTAATACCTACGTGTGCACCTGAGGCTTAGTTTTTTCATATTTGATTGTGATTTTTAATTAATATAATTAGTTTCAAAAAAACGTCATCCACGTGGGATTGCGGGACCATAACAGGGCTTGAAAATACATTGACCTGGCCAAAACGGGGGTTTGACGCCATCCTCTATAAGTTTGATTGGTTGAGATCTATGCACTCGCCCTAAGGCTGCTTCATCCTCTATTAGTTTTTGCTTTTTTTAAGTGCGCATGGGCCAACACGAATTTAATTTTGTTTTGGTTTTGAGTGTATTTTCACAAGTAAGCATGCCTCTAAAAGGAAGCTATGCGAAGTTAACGGGTTCCCAGTAAGGCGGGACCATACTGCTAGTTAATTATAAATGTATTAAAGTAGTGTACTGCTATTGCTTTAGGGTGGTCGTGAGAATCATTTACAGTTGACTCGAAGTGTGTAAGATCTTTCGGTTTAAAATTTACCTAACAAAATGCACCGACGTATCCTGTACTAGTTATTACACCATCACTCTATAAATCACACATAAAACTACTTAATTATCCTTATAAATATGGTTAGCTAATTTATATAAATTTACATGTTTTTAAGAAAAAACTTATGAAAATGTAATAAATATTTTTTGTCTTTTTTCAAATTAAACTCAAACAGTGGGTGGTATAGAAGTACTTTTTCTCAACAATTAACCCCAACAAACTACTACATGCTGTTTCGACCCTCATTGATGTGTACTACATCTAGATTGAGGCTCACAGGTACATGGCGTTTCCAGCCGAGGAGACAATGACGTATTGAGGAGGGGCGAAAGCCGCAGACTATAAATAGGCCCGGCACCCCTTTTATTTCTTGCTGAGGTGCCACTTTCCTATCTCGATTCGAGACCCTTCCTCCATGCACTAAGACATCTGTCCGGTGTGCTTGTACGAAATGCATCTTTCATATTTTTGCTATCCCTTTCCGACCGAGCTATCACAATCGTGCGGGTATAAAAGTGAATGCTCAAGCTCTTCAAAAATATCGATACCGAAGCTGGCTAGTGCCTTTCGTTATTTGTATAAAAAAAAGGACTTAGTTTTTAAGGAGTTGCTGGCATTGATGCTGTTTAGCGCATTTCTATTTTCGATAAAATTCCAAATTTAGTCTCATAATTTTAAATTAGCTCAAAATATATAATAAAATATATACGATTATGCCGGTCTTAAAGGGTTATACTGTCAAATGGAACCTCTTTGGGTCTGAAATTTTAATGTAATAAATCATAGCTAAATACAACAATTTAAAATGCTTTTGCCTTTGCTAGATGATTAATAACACTAGCGCAATTATTAAGTGGAATTTTATCTAGAGTTTTAACCATCTAAGGGGGATACCGACAAATCAATTCGCCAATGATTGTCAAGTTATAACACACACAAATTTTTTTAATTTAAAAATATCTATGATTCAAACGACTTTTTAAATTTGCATCATGAAGGAGACATTTATAATCACCCGTTACATAAATATAGTTAAAAAATTCAGGAAATTAAATGTTCAATAAAATTTTTTATTACCAAGGATTGAAAACCAGTTTACACTTTAGCTAATTTACTTATTTAAATGCATATTTGCGAGAGTTCCCATGCGAAAGCTTAAATAAAAGCTAATTCTACACTTTTTTATATATAGTGAAATCAAAAGGCATATTTTTTCTAATCATGGCTTACTTATGTGCGAATGAAGTGTTTCAAAAAAAAATTGTCACTTATTAATCACTTTAACAGGAAGTGGAATGTACAAAGGATCGCTGCATAATTTGTACGTTATCTCGCATATATTTAAGACATTTCGTTATAAAAAATTGAGTTGTAATGAGGAAAAACTCTTAGAGATGGACCGAAAAAATTTCCTAGTTTAAAATGTATGATTTTGAACGATAATTGGAAAAAAGGTAATTAAAAATCCCACAATAAGCACTAGTACGTGTAAGTTTATAATGGTGAGTTTGATTAAAAACTGAAAATTCAGTTTTTGGAATGCATAAAAAGATGAAGTTAATTTTTTAAGCACGGTTTAAAATATCGAATTAAATGAATTGTTGCTTTATTTAATGTGAAATTATGCTTGATATTATGATGTTTATGCTTGAAGTTGTAATATTAAAAACGGATTAATGAACACACTATTTACATTTATTCTCAGTTACATTCAATTATAATTTCTAAATAACGAAAAAAGGTGTTTGTATTGTAACACATTTCGGAAAAAAGAAAACATTTATACATTTTCCCATTTTATTACTGTGGTAAACGAAAACAATGAAATGGAAAGAAACCGATAAATTAGTTTCCTAAAAACAACAATTCTTTTCGGTTTTTAGAGCCTATTTACCAAAGAAACAGCACAATGGAAAGATGTAAATAGTGTAAACGCCCGTAACTGTCGTAATGAGAAGCTCTAATCACTTGTTTCAGTTTTTAAAGAAAAAGACAGAAAAAAGATTTGACACAATACTGTAAAAAAAATCTTTTTCTTTTGTTACACGAAATTATATTTAGTGCGGTTGCCAAGAAAATGTTCGAGAAAAAAGAACTAAAAGTGACAAATATTTATTCTAGACGGTTGCAGTTGGCATTCGTTCAGGTGGAGATAAATCGCGCGATTACGGTTGCAGGGGTTCTGACATAAACGCGATCTTTGACCAAGGTAGTTTCGTAGATGGTGAGTCTGCCAGTCAGACTGCAGTTAAAAGTTCAATTGTACAGCTGCGGAAATAAAAAAAGTACCACTAGTGATTATTTCTGCCGTTAGTCACCCTATAGAATCGGACCTTTTTAAAATTGTAAACAATTAACATTCTGAGTTTATTGCATGACACAAAATTGACATAAGGGGTTATCTTCATATTAAAAATGTTACTAACTTTAAAATTTCCAATAGCAACACCCCTTTTTGAGTCCACATTTCAAATCTACGACCTATGTTAATACTAAATGCCAAATTTTGTTAGTTTTTACGAATTATTAGGAGAGTTAGAGACATGCAAAGTTTAGGTCCCATAATGTTAAATGAGTTGCGCATAAAAAATCTATCCCAATCTATAAATAATTAAGATAATGAAACGAATTTTTTACTGAAAAGAAATCATAATAACCCAAACAAAATGCATTAAATATTGGGGTATTTAAAACAATTTTTATATTTTTTAATAATTAATATATTAATATTTTTAAAAAATATGAATAGAAACCCCTAAATATTTTTACAGAAATAAAGTCAAGACAGGAAATTTAAGCAAAATCCCAATTTTTAAAAAATTTTATTCATAATTTGCAGAGTAAATCACAAAATATTTTTTAATTACCCTTTAGGGGACTGTGTATAAGATTACACGTGTAAGTGGTTAATAAAGACTGCCTTGCATGCATGCTTGCTTGTCATTTAGAGATTGTCCCCAAATTATCCACAAGTGATTCGATTGAATAACTCATCTAATATTCATTCAAACGTAACAAAAACTTAGATTTAAGGGTTTTCGAGAGTGCTTAACATTTCTAAGTTATTAAAATTGGGTGTTGCTATTGGAAATTTCAAAGTTCGTGACATTTTTAATATGAAGACGGCCCCTTATGCACATTTTGTGTCATGTAATTAACTCAGAACGTTTATTATTCACAATCTCAAAAAGGTCCGATTCTATAGGGTGACTAATGACTGAAATAATCACTAGTGGTACTTTTTTTATTTCCGCAGCTGTACTAAGAAAAGTATTTTTAAAACCTAGAGCCAAACAAGGGCTATTGGCGAAATGGACATTTGGAAACACAGTCAAGTGACGACCGAGAATTGAAGGTACCACATCCGCAAGCATTGACACTGCCAAACATAAATACCCTTTAGCCTTTTTAGATAACATTTGAAAATAATAAACTATTAATACAGGGTGTTTCAAAATTGACCGGAATAGGAATTGATGCAATTCCGAAATATTGAGCCGGCCCCTCCGAAAAAGTAGTAAAAAGCCAATTGATCACGCGTTTTGGTCGTGGTTACATACTTGAACTAGGGCAGCACGAGAATGTGTTGACGAAGGGATGCATTTGTTTTGAGTTTGGTTTGATTGAATCGACATATTGCCTAGTAATTTTACAATTTGCAGATTCTGTTGCATCAGTTTCTAAAACTACTAAAAATGATTAGTAACTACGAAAATGGAATTTTTGTGTTTGGATTTCGATTTAAATCATTTGGTGTGTTTCAAATTCGAGCTGGATGTTTGAAAATTGGAAGGAGCTAAACGTTTTGCTATAGAAATGTACAGTTTGTCGAAATGTGCATGTGTTGGGACCAAATAGTTCTATAGTAGGGTAGAGACTGAACCTATCAACCGCACCATCTACCAACACGGAGACAATTTAGGGTGTCATGTGGGGATCGATAGCCGAGTGGTTTGGATCGCAGGCCATAACGATAGCAGTCCTCGCGCTGTAATGAGTGCGGGTTCAATTCCCGCCTTTGCCCTGGGAGTACTTCCTTTCTCTGTCAGTAAAAAATCCTTCTGTGGCTGTCTTACTTGACGAAATCTTATAAGCGGGTCTCTGATCATGCACACACACCGGAATATACAGGGTGGTTATAAAATAACGCTCGCTATTCGGAGTGGTCTGTAGCTTGAATGAATAGTCCAAATGCTTCAAAATTTGAGACACTTACTAATCAAGAAGGGGGGGGGGGGAAAGAATGGAATCATAAAAAAGATAGAATCTTAAAAAATAATCACAAAAAAGAATAATCATAAAAAACAAACTCGTCTCTTGACCAGGGTTCTAAGTTACGAGGCGTCGCCAATTACGGCCAACACAGCTAATTACGCCTCGTAATTTAGAACCCTGATCGAGAGACGAGTTTCTTTTCTTCGATCAAGAATGGAATAATAAAACGAAATTCGTCTCTTGACCAAGGTACTAAATTACGCGGCGTAACCAATTATGACTAATTACGACCAACGCATCCAATTACGCCTCGTAATTTAGAACCCTGGTCAAGAGACGAGTTTGTTTTTTTTATGATTCCATTCTTTCCCCCCTTCTTGATTAGTAAGTGTCTCAAAGTCTTCTGCATTTGGATTATTCATTAAAGCTACAGACCACCCCGAATAGCGAGCGTTATTTTATAACCACCCTGTATATGTGCATACCTACCCAGCATAAATAAGCAAAATACAATAATTGTTATGTATAGACTGATGGTCAACATCAAGTTTTTTTTAACAATAATGTAACAACCTATCAAAATGAACAGCCTCCTAAAAAAAAAAAAAAAATTGAAAACTAGTTGAACCTGTAATTTTTATCAGATGTAAGTTCAACCAAACCAAACTAAAAGTTCTACATTCTTGTGTAGCACAAGTGCAAGATTTCATGCACGACCGAAAGGGCGGCCAATTAGTTAGCCGTTTTTCATTGGCGGGGGCCGGGTAAATATTTAGGAATTGCGTCCTATACAATTCCGGTCAATTTTGGAACACCCTGTAGGTCACTAATAGTTAACAAATAAACAAAGTCTTTGCAAATGCCATTAACACTTTCATTTTCAACGTGTAGCTCTAGTGCGACGCTAATTCAAACCTAACCTTTATTTTCGTATAAAAACGTTAAATATGTTTTTTTAAAATTATTTGTAGTGTACCAATTTTCATAAATTGTTCAGCTATATGATCTTGATAATTTGCTTTTATTTTCTTTATTTAGAAAAACGTTAGAAGAAAGCTTATTCCTCGTGACAAATGTTCTTGTCATTCGTTGTTAATGAGTTAAATCAAATAAAAAGTTACCTTCTATGGTAGATCATAAAAAAATATTATTATTCAATAAATAATATATTAATATTAGTACTAATAATAGTTAGAGATTTATAGTGAAACCCTGAAGTCAAAATTACTAACGAGACAGTCTTAAAGCAACTTAAAAAGTTTAGAAATTTGTTGAATAGTAGTTAAAAAGTACTAAGACAATACAAAGAATTTCGTAAACTGTAAAAGTCTACTTTTACTCAGACTGTTCATGCAAAGCAAAATCAATAGGTTGAAAGCTAACTGCTCAACCGTTCATGTTGTGATAATAAATTTAACATAATTTTTAATGGATTGTCAGTTATAATCTTACAAACAAATATAACATAGGAGTACTTCCTGTACTTATTAAGTGGTGGTCAGTGTCAGCAGCCAAAGGCGATAGTTTTGAAATTATAAAGTCTGCCAAAAAATTTCTTTAAAATTCATGTCCTTTAGCCAAATATTAAAAAAAATTATAACAAATCAAAAAATAAATTTGAATTAGATTGAATTGTGGTGCTCTAAGTAGTAAATTTAAAGATGCAATTATCGTGTAACCGTCTGTTGATGAACAATAACTGTTTTAAATTTATGAAAAATAATATTACATTATAACTTCCCTTTAGTTTGTTTTGTTGTTATTGTTTTTTTATACCGAATAAAAAAAAAGACTCAATTAGAGAGCGAAACTTTGACAGACGATGTGATTTCATTAGAAATAATGCATGAATGGGATTGACCATTATATTCAGAAAAAAATAATTAGCCATTACCAATTCATGCATTGGGCCCAGCAATTCCCTTACCTTGGCAATGTTTGCAATTGGAGTTTCTGTCTTTCTCTCCGTCCTCACAGTCCAACATGGCCGTGTCCTCTCTGTCGGACGTCGGTCACTCTCGATTATTTTGCACACGCCACCAATCACCATCCACAGATGTCCGACACCAAATAACAACCAAATCCAGTGTCTGATAATGCACACTTCTGCTTGATATATAGACAAACTTTCACACACTTGTAGAGTGTTTTCAAGAAATATTAGTCAATTCATCAAATGACAGTGTCTGTCTTACCACAAATTAGTGCACAGTAGAATCTTTCCTACTGCAGAAATTACAACCTTTTTCTTGAAAATTATAAAAATATATTACAATTATTTCCTTTCGAACACTAAAAACTGTTAGTGCACTTTAAATTGTTCCCAAACAACGCACAATCTTAACACACACGTTTGATTTTCCGCAAATATAATGCCCAGACACCAATCAGTCACCTTCGGCACTTTCAGAAATCAAATGTTTGGTCCGCGTAGCAGGGAATGTAATTTGGCAAAAAGGTCCACAAAATTTCAAGACATCTTCACCACATTTCCAGAATGCATTACAGCTTGGACAACGGAATTACCTTGGTTTGATATTCGACGCCATGGGACATACAAAATGCATCCATAGTGATCAGACTGTCGACAAAGAGGCAAGGCATGAGTTTTACGAAATAGCAAACCATTACGATTTAGTATACGTCTATTGAATGAGGTAGTGGTGTTTATTTTTCAAACAGAAGACAATGTGTTTAGATTTCCGTTTCCGCAAATAGAAAAAGAAGTTGGTAAATTTTTCAGCGCTTGCAGACAGGGAGGCATTCGAAAACAAAAACACTGGTTTGGCAGCAGCCTGCGGTTTTTCTGAAGCGAGTTGTAGGCTAAGAATCCGCGAATAAAAGTTGATGAGGTTTTCTGATAATCAAATTTAATTGCACAGAAATATTCGTCAATATAGTTTTATTACTTGTTGATTTCTTCAGACACAAGAATTCTGATGATGATAATGAATAAAACTGGTCAGATATTTACATTTTGAAAGTTGCAAAATATCTTTTTGTATATTGAGCAAATAAATGGAAACGTCAAACCAATGTAATAAACTCCAAGTAGCTAATTGGCATAAGGTTGTTTTTTTTGGCGAAAAATTGCAGAATGTGTAGTTATTAGAAAGTAGGGAAGTATAAAAAAAATACTAGGCAATTCTCTATGAATCGTTGTCTTTTCCACAAGATTTGTCAACAAAGCAACACTGTACGCGGCAAAGCGCTTGGAAACACAAACACACGAAATACTAAAAGTTAGACTCAAGTGATCAAAATATTTAGAATGTGTAATAACACTATGTTACATAAGACATAAACACAAGTCTTGTAAAATCTTGGAAAGAGAACCAAGTCGATTACAGTCCAGTCCTGGTTTTTATAAGTCTGTGTCGGAAGAGACTGATGGCTATATTACGTATGACTGAAAATACTTTGGTTGAAACGACAGTTTCAGCTCGATACAAGAAACCAAAAGCAACTTTACAGGTCAAGGTCCAGTCTGCTCCTCGAATTATATCGTATTGTTAGATTATATCGTACAAGGAAGATGACTACACAATATGGCAGAAACACTTCTTGTAAATTCTTCTAAAAACACTTTGGTTGAAACTACCTTTTTAGCTCTAAACAGTAGACAAAAGCAACTTTACTGACCAAGGTCCACTTCTGGTCCTCCGACTATATCGTACCAGTCAGCTGAATACACAATACAACAGAAACACTTCTCGTAAATTCTTCTGAAACACTTTGGTTGAAACTACCTTTAAAAGCAACTTCACCGGCCAAGGTCCAGTTCTGGTCCTTCGACTATATCATACCAGTCAGCTGGCTACACAATACAACAGAAGCACTTCTTGCAAATTCGAAAAAATCGTTTCTTGAACATTATTTATTTTTTTTATTTTTAGAATGGGGCTGCAATATTGGCAGTCAAGCCTTTTGCAGACTCGGCATATTCCCCAGAACTGAGAGCCATTCTTTTTGTGGCACCATCTAGGCGACTCTCACTACCAATTGTTTCTTGAACAAACGAAAACGCTTCGGACCCTCTCGTTCAAGAACGCACAAGAGAGGGGCGTTTCAGCAACAGACCAGCATCAGGGTCCAGTCGTGATGAAGAAGATGCAGAGGAATGGAGGAGCGATGCGGATGCATCTCCAGCATCCCAATCTCGTCTGGAGGGAGGCTCAAGAGCAAAAGAAGATATGAGAGAGAGTAGCGTAAGCAGCTGATTCACGCTGTTGGGACAGGGAGAGAAGGCTAAGAATAGAAGCAGGGGAGGGGGAAGCTGTTTCGCTCATCCATCTATTACATTAGAGATCCCCCCCCCCCCTCCCCATTTTTTTTAAATATATTTTTTCTGTTTTTTCCCGATGGCATCGCGGTTGTGATCGTTTGGCAATTAACGGGACTGCTTTGTAAGAGACGGAAAAATAAACACAAATAATTTTTTTAGGGTGGTTTTTGTATTAGAGGAATAGGTTTGATTGAGGTAATTAAGATTTTTTATAGTTTAGTAGATTCGAATGGGGAATGGAAAATACCACTGACTTCCTTTCTTTATCTGGATTTTATGTACAACTAGCAGTATGGTCCCGCCTTACTGGGAACCCGTTAACTTCGCATTGCTTCCTTTTAGAGGCATGCTTACTTGTGAAAATACACTCAAAATCAAAACAATGTTAAATTCATATTGGCGTATAAAAAAGCAAACACTAATAGAATAGCCTCGTGTAGCTCTAGTGCGACGATAATTCAAAACTTAACCTAACCTAAGCAAACACTAATAGAGGAGGAAACAGCCTTAGGGCGAGCGCATTATCTCAACCAAACTCAATCAATAAAACTAATTGAGGATGGCGTCAAGCTCCCGTTTCGGCCCGGTACATGTATTTTCAAGCCCTGTTATGGTCCCGCAATTCCTCGTGGATGACGTTTTTCTTTAAACTAATTATATTAATTAAAAATCACAATCAAATATGAAAAATCTAAGCCCCACGTGCACACGTAGGTATTAAAAGGAACCTATATTAAAAATTTCGAATTTTTTTAGATCAGTATAAGTAGGTTTTTTGCCATCCACAGACATACACACAGACAGACACACAGACAGACTCTTTCTTTTATTATTATAGATAATAAAATATATAAGTATTCTACTGAATAAATGCAGTGCTAAGGCGACAAATATAAAAAAACATGTTTGATAAGTTAAAGCTTCGGATGGATAAGCAAATTACTGGTTAATTATTAAATTGGTTTCACTGAATGAGTTTAAAATTAAAAAAAAAAAACATGTATGGTCCCGCCTTACTGGGAACCCGTTAACTTCGCATTGCTTCCTTTTAGAGGCATGCTTACTTGTGAAAATATACTCAAAATCAAAACAATGTTAAATTCATATTGGCGTATAAAAAAGCAAACACTAATAGAATAGCCTCGTGTAGCTCTAGTGCGACGATAATTCAAAACTTAACCTAACCTAAGCAAACACTAATAGAGGAGGAAACAGCCTTAGGGCGAGCGCATTATCTCAACCAAACTCAATCAATAAAACTAATTGAGGATGGCGTCAAGCTCCCGTTTCGGCCCGGTACATGTATTTTCAAGCCCTGTTATGGTCCCGCAATTCCACGTGGATGACGTTTTTTTTTAAACTAATTATATTAATTAAAAATCACAATCAAATATGAAAAATCTAAGCCTCAGGTGCACACGTAGGTATTAAAAGGAACCTATATTAAAAATTTCGAATTTTTTAGATCAGTATAAGTAGGTTTTTTGCGATCCACAGACATACACACAGACAGACACACAGACAGACTCTTTCTTTTATTATTATAGATAATAAAATATATAAGTATTCTACTGAATAAATGCAGTGCTAAGGCGACAATTATAAAAAAACATGTTTGATAAGTTAAAGCCTCGGATGGATAAGCAAATTACTGGTTAATTATTAAATTGGTTTCACTGAATGAGTTTAAAATTTAAAAAAAAACATGTAATTTTAAATATTTTAACAAAGATTTATTTCCATTATAGTTAATAATAAACTCCATACTTAAATTTTTTAAACAAAGTTAAAAGTGGTTTTAATTGTCAAAGAAAAAATATATGGTTTAAAGTATGAGATTTCATGATAAATAAACTTTCTTAGAATGGAAAACATGACAACTATACATAGTTGAAACTTTCAAATTGAAGTTCAATTTTTATTTTAAATGCAAATATTACGGCCAATTAGACAGATTTTCAGGAAATCAAAAAATTGATAAAAAAGCAAGACCTAAACTATAATAAACATTCCTAAACTGTAAAAAGAAGCTGGAAGCAGCTCGTTTAAGAGGGGACCATTTTAAAACAAAAACCATATGCAAAGTAATTGCGATGAGATTGAAAATCTGAATTGGAGATAGTGTTTTTTACACCCTTTTGGAGGGCACTGATTCTAAAAAGAAAAATGGTGTTTTAAGACTTTTCCGTCTAACATAACCGTGTATATCTCAAACTAAAATAACCACGGACTTCATATTCGGTACACAAGTTCCTAGTTCTTGTCGGACGTCATAAGGATTTAAGAGAATTACGCTTGGGCAAGTGGTAGTTATAATTATATCTATATATAATAAGTACAGGGTGAGGCAAACAAAACCGGCCCCGAGATGGAGATTAGAATACGACAGAAATGTTGCCAAGTCTAAAACCAATACAAAAACAGGCTTACTTACTGAAGCTATTGATCGCTTCAATATTAAGCCCAAGCAAACGCTTGGCGACTTATTTGCCGGCAACTACGCTATTGTTAGAAAAACTAGTTGAAATGAAATATAAACAAGGTTAGTAGAGCTGATCAAGATTTAGTGATTATTTGATTGTTTTGGTCGTTATTTATCCTAGAGAATCGGACCTTTTTGTATTTGGTAACACAAAACATTCTAAATTGATTGCAAGACCCTAAATTTGCATTATGGGACGTCTTCATACAATACGAACTAAGATCTGAACTCGCCACTAGTCTATGAGTAGCTCTAATGTGAAGCTAATCCGATCCAACCAATGCAAAAACAGGTTTCAGGCGGCTTCAAGAGTTTTTCTCGCCAAGCATTTTAACGTATTCCCATCTCTAGCTCGGGGCCGGTTTTGTTTGCCTCACCCTCATATTTTGGTTTCATGTATTGAAAATACCTTATATTGTATATAAGTAAATTCAACATATTATTTGGTACATTTTATTTCAGTGTTTTCATTGATTTATTGAGTCGTAATAGAAATTTGTGTTACAATACAATACTAGTTTTTTTTTAACAACTTCTGCAATTTTTTCTCAACTTAAAAACTTTCGCTCTGCACCTCTGAAATAATTAGTACCAGTAAAAAAGGATATTTAAACATAAAAAATGCGAGGTAAAGCAAAAAAAAAAATACCACGTTACCTCTCTCTCTCTAGAGAAAAAGGAGTCAAAGAACACCGTTATCCCAACCCAATCCTTCTCTCAACCCTAAAATAAAACATTTTTAAAATAAACACGCAAACAAACATAAAGCTTCGCCACTGGAATAAGAAAAACCGCCACTGAAAAAAAAATTAGAAGGGGCCAACTGGAAAAAATTGACCTTCAAAAAAATACTCCAGGGCTTAGAGCCAGTGTGCAGGGCAAAGGCTTGGTGCCAGCAAAGAGGCTAAAGAGTTTTTTTTCGTGGTAGTAATCCGTTTGATTTTTTTTTAAATATTTCTTATCCTGTCTGCTTAATTTAAAATCAAGCATAAGAAGATTTGGAAGAGAAAAAAAGTGAAGTCTGGAAGTCTTTTGGTAGTTCGTTCACCTCAATTTTTCGAAGAATATTCAAATGATTTTTTTTGTAGAATTCATTACTTCATTACATAAATTAAATTTATTTATTCCGCTATATCTTGCTGGTATCTATAAACAATTATCGTTTGAATGAAAACTATTCCACCCACAATCCCGAAAAAATCCTTCCTTTTATACTGTAAAAAAATTGGCGCTCAGTTTCATTAAAAATATGGTTGCTAGTAGCCGTTAGAAAAAATGAAAAATGGTTCAACAAAATTCCGAAGATATGTTGAAGCATTTCACCACACAACTATTGCAGGAACTAAGAAACATAATTATGGTGAAACCAAGCACATAATATTTAACAGTGTAGTTTTGTTATTTATTCCCGCCTTTTACATGAAAGTTATCGTAAACCATGTCTGAGGAATGGAATGTTTTTCAAAGTTAAGTCCTTTTTCTTTAGCATATTTAGGATGGTGTAGTTAGTGTATTAGTATTTACGAAAACGTTCGACAGACGTACATGAATATCAAAATTACACTGTTAAAGTTTGTAGGCTTGGTTTCACCATAATTATGCTCAAAAGAGCCAAGAAAAAACATTTGAATGGATACTTTAGCAATTTACTGAAACGAAAATCTGCAACTTACAAATAAACTACAGGTAATGAAATGCACGAATAATTATTGAATTTTCTAAGGCAACTAGTAGAAATTTGATGTTTACGTTGGCCTAAATGATGCGTTTACTTTTTTTTTAGAAGTTTGTATATTTGTGCATAAGCGGTTCTATGTAAAACATTTTACAAACTTGTTTTGAGTGGAAGTGTATATTAAAAAAATACATTGGGAGTAACAGATTTTCGGGCTCCTTAACCCTCTAATGCATACTGTTGCCGTTTGGCAACAAGTAACATGATCCACTTTATTCTATTAAAATATAGTTCCCTCACGAAACATTTATATTTTTTCATCTATTACATTCCATTTTGAAGTTTTAGTTACTAATAGTCCTCATAGATGAGAGTACTAAAAGTGTATTCAAAATTAAAGAGTGTGGTTATTAACTGTTGTGAAATTACGTTTTTGGCAGTATTCAAAGTATAATATTATTAGTGCTAAATAATTAAATTAAAACAAATAAATTGTTTTGAAAAATTATTAATAGTTAAAGAGGTTTTTTTTAAATATATTTAGTAGTTTTCTATTCATTATTAGCAAAATTGGAATTTTGTAGTTGGTTTTTGCCACATTGTAAATTTAAAAAATGAAATTATATAAATTCTAATGCAGTTAATTTTTTTTCAGTATTTTCCCCATAATGTATGAGTATTAACACTTCGGATGCTGAGGACGCGCCAGCGCGTCCTGCTTTTCCGATTCATCGATAACAGCACATTCTGATAAAATTCATAGTACTATTTCGCCAACCGTTCTTAAGAGTTCAAATTCGCTTGTAAACTCGATAAACGTGATGGTCTAGTAGTTACACAAACTACATGATCTAGCTCTTTCATCTACCCTTTTGTATGATATTTAATTGACACTTAGTAATTCCAGATGCGACTGATAAATTTTCGTTCATAGATTTTAAAGCTTATGCAGTATTTGCGTTATTTGTCACCTATTTGAATTACGTTTACCCGGGAGCAGGCGCGGGCTATTGACGACACATTTTGATGGTGATTATTTTTAGGGGGTATCTCTGCAGTAGATAAATTCAGAACATAAATTGATCGAGTGAATTTCTAACCGAGTCTAAACGTTTGGAGAACTTTGAAAATTATAAGTAATTCAAGAATAATAGTTGTAAAAAAAAATCCTTGAGTATGTTACGCGCGCCCGTTCCCTGGTTCACCTCAAGCAAATTTAAGATTATTTGATTATCAATTTGTGGATATAGAAAGTAGAATATTAGATTTTACACTTTTGCAATCGATCCCACTGTGCTCAGAATAATACTTGATGATTTCTGACAGTACATTCAATTTCAAAATACGAAGAAATTAAAACTTTCGGTTCAAGTAAAGGGCGACCAGACATACTGCATTTTGCAGTGCTGTTTAGTTTTTTATTGAACTATCTAGCTATTAAAAATTGCAAATAGTCTGTTTTATTTTTGTAATTTTTTCAAACAAAAACAAAGCAAAAAGTAAGAATTATGAAAATTTAGTGATGATTTCATAGCAAGTTAATCACTGAAACAAATCTAGTTATTGGCTTTCAATTCAATGATTAGCTAAAGTTGCTGAGTTATTCGATTGGAAAAGGCCAGTATCATTTCCTCGTATTTTTACGATTACCTCTCGTGTAGCTTCAGTTAACGTCGTTAATTCAACCTAACCTTGTAATTTTACGACCTCGAACTAAGATTTTTACTTTTTTGAAAATGAAGAACAGATAGTTCATTTCTATTGTAACGAACAAGTTTAAAAAATAAGATGATCTTCTACTTCACATCATCCTCTATCGATGCCAAATTTTTAATCTATATCGCCGCAGTCAACGTGTTAAAGATACATATATACATAGCCCTCGTGTAGCTCTAGTGCGACGATAATTGAAACCAAACCAAACCAAACATATATATTTTTTGGGGACGAAAAAAAATTCATGCATTATAATAGGGTTAATATTGAAAAGTTGAGCCCTGTCTTCACAGATCTATTCGGAAGTCGGAACCTGAAGCCAAAGTTTTTTCTTTACAAAAATAGTAATGCTGAACTGCTCATTACCGGAATTAACTAAATAATTGACTTTGCAGCTCCCAAACACAACAGCCAAAGTTCATCGCCCTCCATAAAAAGTACCGATTCTACTTCCCAATTAACACAAAAAGAGTCCGATATCAAACCACCTCGTTACTCCTTGACACCTTAAAAAAAAACACGAAAACACCTCACACCAACAAAAAGTGATTAAAAACCTAATCCCGTGTAATTACCCGCCGCTCTAAAGGAAATCCTTGTAGACGTTGAATATTAAACGCGTCGGCTCATTTCGCCATTGATGAATTTGATTGGGGAAAAAATTACTTTGAAAATGCGGCATTAAAGTGGATGTTAGTGGAAAAAGGGAATTAGTGTTTGTGCGAGATTTGAATGAGACAGAGATGCTTGGCGACTTAAAAAAAATGAAAAAGTCGCCAAATAGATTAGGTCAGGCTTGAATTATCGTTGCACTAGAGCTACACGAGGGCTACTGGCGACGGGCCTCGTATTTTAGAACCACAATCATGTGACGAGCCAACACCTGAATAGGCACCCAACGAAACTGTTAAGGGTGACATCGTACGCAGCGTTAGGACTTTGAAGGATATTTAACGTGCACTCCCTTACACAGGGTATTATTCGTCGGAGAGAGCGAGATTGCGCGAGATTTGAATGAGACAGAGATGCTTGGCGACTTAAAAAAAATGAAAAAGTCGCCAAATAGATTAGGTCAGGCTTGAATTATCGTTGCACTAGAGCTACACGAGGGCTACTGGCGACGGGCCTCGTATTTTAGAACCACAATCATGTGACGAGCCAACACCTGAATAGGCACCCAACGAAACTGTTAAGGGTGACATCGTACGCAGCGTTAGGACTTTGAAGGATATTTAACGTGCACTCCCTTACACAGGGTATTATTCGTCGGACATTTTTGGCTGCACTGGCCGTTTATAGGTCGGCAGCCATTTTGGCGATGCCCGGACCCGAATCTGGGACCTTCCGCATGCTAAGCGAGAGCTTAACCGACTGGGCTCCCCAGCCCTGTGAAAACCATATTTGAACCCCGCAGAAAAAGGTACAAAAATAAACCTTGTGATGGACGCCGAAAGAATGCAATACTTGGCATTTAATCACCTACTGGAAAAACAAAATTGTCATTTTTTTTAAAAAAATTCTTATTAGCTTTTTTACTATTTTAAAATTATAGTAGCTTAAGGCATTTGGCAAAAATTGTGTCACCTAATGCATGAAAATCACATAACTAATAAATTGTGTTTACTTTTGACCATCGTTTAAAAGGGTAATTACACAATTACTTCTGAAAGCAATACTCTCAATGTATTTTTGATACAAATATTTTTAATTTTTAGAAAATTTGTGGTTAAATTAGTTATAATACAGTAACGAAACATATTTTACAGTTTTTGAATTAGCATTTAAAATGAGGAACCGAGTCAGGTTTAGAGTATTTTTTTAGTGAACTAAAGCGTTCTTGGGTCAATAACAGGCATTACGATCAAACTATCCAGCACTGTAAACCTGAACCAAGATTGTATTGAAACCTCATTTCATTGATTACATTATAAGAGCTGTAAAAAGAATCATTTCCAATTGTTTATGAAGATCCAAATAATAAAACAGACTCAAGCGACAAAGAGATTACAATGGTAACCTTTCAATGCACAAACTATGTGGTCCATATACTGCGTCTACTGTGTTTTTGTCGTCAAAAAAATCATATTTCCGAAGATTCCATTTCTCGAGATTTTGAGAGTTCAAAATGAAAAAGTACAATTAAATGGAATACAACAGTAATTCATTCATTTGCCTACACTCTTCAAGCAAACGAGCGATTTTACTTCAGTCTAAGTTAATTTTCACTCCTTTCGGTGGTGAAAATGCACTTCCACTATAGGAGTGGATTTCATTCTTTTGTTTTGTTAAACCTCCAAGAATCTTCTCAACAACCGAGCGATTTTAAGAGAATATGAGCGAATTAGGGCGATTACGAGCGATTTAGGAGTTAATTTTCAATCCTTTCCAGTGTCGAAATTGCACTTCTCCTATTGGAGTGGATTTCACTATTTTGTTTTAAGAGTGTATACAAGTATAATTTAAATATTTATCAACTTCGCAAATGTCGAAAACACAAGTGTTTGTAATGTCAAAAAGTAGCGCAAACCACCGTCAAGTGCTTCTTTGGTTGTTTTAAGGAAACTATCACTGGATTCATTTCGAAAACTGTTCAACCATTTCAGTCCCAATGAAAATTCGGCATCTTCATTTTAGAATTTTATTTTTTGAATCTTCTATAGCCATTTATGATATCAAAGAGCACATCATTCGACTCTTCAAACGTTTTTCTATTCAAAAATATTTTTTAATAATCCCATTAGATGTCAGCCCCTACTTTTTTTTAAAAAAAATTATGGTCAGAAACATGATGGTTGCAAATGGCATCACTGGGACTGATATGGTTAACCCTTTCAGTCCCAAAAATTTATTACACTACAGAAACATTTTATATTCTCAAAATAAGCTTATTTTAGGTCAAAAATAAGAGTTCCATAAGAAAAAAAATCATTTTAATTTTTATATGGTTTTTGAAATGATGCCAAATTTTTTTAACTGTGGAAAACAACAAAATAAAAAATATATATATTACCTCAAAACACTTCGAGATATATATTTTAACCATATTATTGAAACCATATTATATTTGACCATATTATTGAAAAAAATTTTAGTCATTATATTAACCGAAATAGTTTAAATTGCGTTTTAAATATGTGGAACTGAAGTGAACTTTTCAAAAATTAGGTGAAACGCTTGTTAGCTATTTTCTATTTAAAAAAATAGTAGTCCGGACTTCTATTGAGATTAATGTAAAATATTGTCTAATAGAACAAAGTGTGAAGAATCGAATGATGAGTGTTTGGGGGGTCCTAACGGGACATAAACAATTGGAAAAAATAGTGAAATTATGATTCTAAATGGCATCACTGGGACTGAAAGGGTTAAGGATTATCATCCTCACATTACTCTAACTTGGACAAAAGCCCCTTTTCTAATATCAAGGCTATGTTACATGTTTGACATTAGAGGGCACCTATTAACTAGCTGTATTGATTGATACCGAATGCCGCGCTTTGTGTAATGTGTAGCTTCGATGAGGTATGAAAAGAGTGCTGAAAGTCGCCTCTTATTAGTTCTTTTGACGTTGTCAGGGAAATTGACGAGTACAGGGGGAAGAACCACTTTATTTCGTAGAAGGCTTTCCTAGCCTCTTTGGCGATGATAGCGAGAAATCGTCTAAACTGGTGTGAAACCGGTTACTCGCTTTGCTTATGTTTCGCGGCAACCCTGATTCACGCCAGAGATCAGTGGTCGTTCAGTCCCACGTTTATACCGTGAATGAAGAACTGAAAGAAAACTGGTTTCCGGTCGCTAATGTCCGCCAAGCAGACACAATTACGGAAAGACTCTAAAGAAATCAAATGGTTCTACCCGTGTACTCTTCACATGTAGGCAACACATGCATCTTTACATGTGAAAAAGAAAGGTGCAGCTGCGGAAATAAAAAAGTACCCACTTGAGGTTATTTCATCCGTTAGTCACCCTATAGAATCGGACCTTTTTGAGATTGTGTACAATTATTATTCCTAGTTAATTGCACGATACAAAATTTTCATAAGAAGCTGTTTTCAAATTAAAAATATTACAATCTTTGAAATTTCCAATGGCAACACACAATTTTAATCATTAAGAAATGTAAATAGCACTCTTGAAAACCCTTAAATCTAAGTTTTTGTTACATTTGGATGAATATTTGACGAGTTATTCAATCGAATTACTTGCGGACATTTTGGGGACCATCTCTAAAATGACAAGCAAGCATGCATGCAAATCCGTCTTTATTTATCAATTACACACGTAATATTATACACAGTCCCCTAAAGGGTAATTAAAAAGTATTTTGTGATTTACTCATCAAATTATGAATAAAATTTTTTAAAAATTGTGATTTCGCTTAAACTTAATGTCGTAAATTTATTTCTTTAAAAATATTAAGGGGTTTCTATTCATATTTTTTTTTGAAAAATTAATATAATAATTATTTAAAAATATAAAAATTGTTTTAAATACCACAATATTGAATGCATTTTGTTTGGATCATTATAATTTCTTTTCAGTAAAAAATTCGCTTCATTATCTTAATTATTTATAGATCGGAATAGTTTTTTTTATGTGCAACTCATTTAACATTATGGGACCTAAACTTTGCACGTCTCTAAATCCTCTAATAATGCTTAAAAACTAACAAAATTTGGCATTTGGTATTAACATAGGTCAGAGATTTGAAATATGGATTCAAAAAGGGGTGTTGCTATTGGAAATTTTAAAGTTAGTAACATTTTTACTATGAAGATGGCCCCTTATGCAAATTATGTGTCATGCAATTAACTCAGAATGTTAATTGTTCCCAATTTCAAAAAGGTCCGATTCTATAGGATGACTAACAGCCAAAATAACCTCAGGTGGGTACTTTTATATTTCCACAGCTCTACCAAGCGCTTGTTTGGGTGAATTTTGAAAGCAATGTAGCTTCATTTGGAAAACCAGTGTTAAGATTGTTTTGGACTATACATTACCTACACTTTAATCTAGCCTTCATTTATGTATTACGTTATAGACATTGGACAAAAGCCCCTTTTCTAATGTCAAGACTGTGTTACATGTGGGACATTAGAGGGCAAGTATTAATTAGCTGTATTGATTGATACCGAAGACCATCCTTTGTGTAGCTTCCATGAGGTTTGAAAGGGGTGCTGAAAGTCGCCTCTAATTAGCTCTTTTGACGTTGTCAGGGAAATTGACGAGTACCGGGGAAGAACCGCTTTATTTCGTAGAAGGCTTTCCTAGCCTCTTTGGCGATGATAGCGAGAAATCGCCTAAACTGGTGTGAAACCGGTTACTCGCTTTGTTTATCTTTCGCGGCAACCCTGATTCACGCCAGAGATCAGTGGTCGTTCAGTCACACGTTTGTACCGTGAATAAAGAACCGATAGAAAACCGGTTTCCGGTCGCCAATGTCTGCCAAGCAGACACAATTACGGAAAGACTCTAAAGAAATCAAGTGGTTCTACCCGTGTACTCTTCACATTTAGGCAACACATGCGTCTTTACATGTGAAAAAGAAAGGTACCAAACGCTTGTTTGGGCGAATTTCGAAAGCTATGTAGCTTCATTTGGAAAACCAGTGTTAAGATTGTTTTGGACTATGCATTGCCAATACACTTTAAACTAGCGTTCATTTATGTATTACATTATAGACATTGGACAACAGCCCCTTTTATAATGTCAAGACTGTGTTACATGTGGGACATTACAGGGCACCTATTAATTAGTTGTATTGATTGATACCGAAGACCTTCCTTTGTGTAGCTCGGATGTGTCTTGAAAAGGGTGCTGAAAGTCGCCTCTATTTAGTTCTTTTGACGTTGTCATGGAAATTGGGTATGACGCATGAAGACGATATGACGGAATTAAGTGCTGATTCTGAAACAACCTTATTCTAATGCTTTTGTACATACGATTGCAGAAATTCTATTTAAAAGAAATAACCTAAGTAACTAATAATCCTTAATTATGAAAATTATCCTGGACAATAATTTCTTTTTTTCAAAAGATACAAGTAATCGTAATTAGAAAACGTCGCTATATTCTAAAAAAAATGTCTTTTAAAAAAATAAATACTTAGTATTTATTTCACACGATATAGTAAAGAAAGGGAAAGAAAGGCCATTTAAGGTAAGCGAATACCCAAAATTCTAAAATTTTTGCTATTGCTTTAATCTATTCCAAATTTGGCATAGTGATTACAAATATAATGAATAATACTATTTCGGCATTTGTTTTTATACATATATAATTTATTTATTTTAAAATGTGTTTTTCTACTAATAAAAAGAGGTTTACGCCAACAAGTCCACCACATTGAATTTTCATCCTATGAACATTTATTGTGTGTTAAATTCTTTGTTTTGAACTGATACATGCAATGACCCTCTAGAGTTACATACAAATTACAAGAAAAAAAGTTATTAAGAAAAATGTTATAAATTATAACCACAAAAAAAAAGCATTTTTTTTCGATTAACATACTTGGACATTTTTTTTAAAAAAAACTTTATATTCACACCTGATGTTAGAGGTTCATTGCACAGATATATATTGAAATAGCATCTGTGAAAAATTTCAGGTAAATTAATGTAAAACTTTTTATGCTAGAAGTGTTGGCGTAAACCCCTTTTTTTAGTTGAAAAACACCGTTTCAAACAAATCAATTATACTTAAATAAAAAAAATTGCCCAAAAAGCATTGCTCATTATATTTGAAATCACCATGCCAAATTTGGAAAAGATTAAAGTATAATAGTAAAAATTTTAGAATTTTGGGTATTCGCCTACCCTTAAGAAATCCCTTTTCAGAGATTTTTGGAAAAAGTAAAAATACGAAAATTCATCAATCCCAGGAACTTATTGATAATTTTACTTTACCCTTTATAAGGCTGTGGGAAGTATACTTCCCAGCAACTTCATCAATTTTGATTAGTGCTGCCATCTCCTGAAAACTTCAGAAAACACACAAAAAATTACTAATGCAGGATTCCTATGGACGATACGTTTGAATAGCTCCCAGCGGGCGATGGGAAACATACTTCCCACCGAAATAAAATGGTCTTAACAATCAATATTAATTTTAGGTAATGATCGAAATGAATTTCTTTTTATAAATCAATCTCAATCCCAGAAATACTTTAACGTAACATTACTTGAAAGAAAAAGGCCTTATAAGGGGTTAAACGGAATGAAAAATTTATGGAAGTGAAAAAGATTATTAAAAAATATCAATGGACCACGCAAACGAAAGTCCGTTACAGGGAAAATTCTGGCTTATTTCTTCATTTTATTGAGAAAAGATCGAGTAAGAGAAAGTTGAAAGCGAATACATTTCAACAATGTCATTTTTTGCTGGTTTAAAACTTAACATAAAAAACTGTTAAACGCCGTCTGGAAAGAAAAGTTAGATCACAAATGCAAATTCGTTTAACAAACTAATTACTTGTTCATTTTTACTTCACTGATAGGTAGATTAGAAAAGAAATAAGTTAAAGAAAAGTAAAGTAATGTTTTTTTTTCTTTTTTGCCTTCAAGCTACCGTGAACCAGAGGGGATGTTTTCGCTCTGATTGTCGCCCCGTCGGATATTTTTAGGATGTCTCAGTCTTAGGAGACGTTTTACAGGACAGGGAGGGTTTTTTTTTGACGCGACAGGACAATGTTGATTTGCTTAATTAGAAAAATGATGTAGGAAAAAATATTTTCGTGTTTATTAAAGACTTTATTTGTTATTAAAATATGAAATTAAAATATAAAAAATATGAAATTAAAATGTTAAATTAAATTAAGAAATCGAAATATGAAATTAAAACTATTATTATTGAAAATATATATTTAAAACATTATGGTACTATAGAATAATTATTTGAATTAAAATGTAATGCATTCCCTCCATATGCTTAACGTATAATAGGGTAGCTTGTAAACTAATTAAAATATACATTAAAAAAATGTAAATCGAATAATTATCAGTGATGTATTTTCCATCTATATTCTTAACACGTGATGTTTACTTAGAAATTAAAATATAATTATCATATCTTTTTCTTCAATAAGTTATCAAGTTAAAATAGAAAATAATAAGTGAGTTTTCTTTTTTATAATTTGCTACATAAAACAAATTCGCCCACGAAAACAGCCACATTTTTTTAGATACGAGGTATTTGTCCAGAACTTAGTTATTCAGCAAATAATTTTTTTAGTTAAGTAATTACGATCCCAGAACCTGTGGCTCAGTAGCTTGGTGGTATTGTTGACCCATTCTTTCATCAATTGAGTAGGTCGTTAAATTGGGTACCGAGAGTTAGTTACCTTACAATTAAGAATAATTAGACGCGTTTACATGATCCATCGAATCTATGGAATGCCAAAATCCTCATTAGGAGTAAAAGAGGTCGAAAAGTATTTCCAACCCAAATGATGGTCTGTGGCCGAATCCATGGTATGAATAATCAAACTCTCCTTCATTGGAGGGTTTTGCAACCCCCCCCCCCCCCCAATTTACCCTCCGATTCCGGTTCTGTCTGGGAGAAAATCCACAAGAGTGAAGAATTGCTGAGTTTGCTCTTCAATCAATGGTTTCGTGATTTCAACAATAGTAAAAGTCATTAGACTATCTATTTAAGGGGTCATAGGAGTCTTAAAAATGTGCAAAGAAGGTACTGCAAAGTATAGTTTGATCTTTCATGTAATTTTTTAACTACTCAATATATAATTATAATTTTTTTATATGTAATTCTATAAGATTTATTTAATATAAAACAAATTTTAAAATATATGAAACTTTAGCCAAAGCTAAAATAAATGATATTAAACATAAAGCTATTTGAACACATTGGGATTAGGCTTGAGCGGCAAATTTTGACGTCAAAATTGAAAAAAATGACCAAGAAAATGACTTTATATTGTACAAATATGTACAAACAAAGACTTATACCTAAATTTTCAGCTCAATTTTAATTAGAAATTATTTTTCAAAAAAACTTTAATACAAATTTTAAAATTTTTATTAATTTTTTTAGAAAAAAGTTCTTAGAATAATTTCTAATTAAAATTGAGCTGAGAATTTAGGTATAAGTCTTTGCTTGTACATATTTGTACAATATAAAGTCATTTCCTTGGTCACTTTTTTCAATTTTGACCTCACAATTTGCCGCTCAAGCCTAATCCCAATGTGTTCAAATAGCTTTGTGTTTAATATCATTTATTTTAGTTTTGGCTAAAGTTTAATAAATTTTAAAATTTGTTTCATAATAAATAAACCTTGTAGAATTACATATAAAAAATTATACTTGTATATTGAGTAGTTAAAAAATTACATGAAAGATCACATTATGCTTTGTACACTGTAAAAAATTTGGCTTGAATTTACTAACGATTACTTAGTAACTTTACAGATTTTCACCATTTACTAGAAAATCATCTGTAACCTAAAGAAACTACTGTAGTAATACTAAGCAATACTAAGTAAATTGATGGAACGCTTACAGCGCCCCCTATCTATCTTTCTAGAGATTATATATCGCAGCGATAAGAAACTGAAAAACGTGGGTTTTTTCTATTTTTGTATATAAAAACTACGTTAAATTATTTCGAAAACTTCATATCCGAAAAAAAAATGAATCTTAAAATTTCTTAATCAATAACATAAAACGCCTTTAACGATCAAGATTTTAACCTCTTTATTTACACGCAATCAAAAAGCAAGTCCCCGATAGCAGAGAGGACTAACGCGCATTTCCACGGATCCCGATAATCTTGGGTTCTGTCCTCGGGAAATTCGAAATAAAACCTGACTAACAGAAAAATTAGTGGCGCCCTCTGGTTTTAAACTTTTGTAACCAGTTTACTACCAGTTTCTTTGTAAACATACAAGAAAATCCCCTGTAAAATCTACTACATTTTTCTTAGTACAACTTACTAAGCTTTAATTAGTAATATATACACATATTTCTTATGTAACACTACTAAAAGAACTTATGGAAGCTGAGTTTCCTAGAGAATTCTTAGTAACCTTACAGATATTTTTTTAGAGTGTAGTACCTTCTTTGCACATTTTTAAGACACCTATGACCCCTTAATGCAGTTTACCTGCCCATGGCAGACATCTCCGTTGCCATTTTCTGAATCTATCGTTAAATGACTTTTTTCACAGATGTTTGCCAAAGCATTTTTTAACACAAACATGTTTATTTTTATGTCCGGAGCATGTACAACATTGCAACGAGATCTCCCACACACTCTCTAAAAAAAATAAGGGTTGAGGAAAAAAAATAAAAAGAGATTCACAGTTGAAGATTTTTGAACTCGTAGATAATGGTCCTAGTTACGTAAACGTCATAAAGGAACTGCAAAAAACATCTCAACCCCACTGTGCCACGCTCCAAATCGAATCCAAAAAGGGTAGGGCAGCAAAAAACGACGTTAAAAATGTGACGATAAAAAACGACGTTTTTTTTTCTTGAGGCCCCCCTTTATATTTTGATGCTTTGTTTAATTCCCCTTTCGGCGCTAACGCCTTTTGTTCAACACGGAGAGACAAAAAAAAAGTTGGTGAAAAATAAAAACTAATCTTTCTGCAGAAAGGTGCGTCCTACTGTTAAAAAACGACTTACCGTTAAAAAACGACTGGTTATTAAGGATAGAATGGTTGTTACATATAAAGAGCAGTTTTGCTTTGAAATAATACTAGCGTTGTCCCCCATAATTTATTTACGTAACCACCTATGAAATAAAAATACTAGGTTTATGAAGATGATTGGATTTGGCTAATCAAGCCAAACATTTCATAGGGGAGAGTGTTGTACCTTGGGACAATTTTTTACCATTTAATTTTTTTCTTCGATAATTATAGTCAAAATAAAAATTTAAAAGCAGCATTTCAACACACCAATATATTCCTCTATTATATATTTATTTTAAATTAACGCTTTACTGTCCCAAGGTACAATACACTACATGGTTTAAATAAAAGCAAGATAGTGGCCAATCTAAACGCATTATCATTATTTTCTCATAACCAAAATATTTTAAAATCTTCTCTTTTATGAAGAAAATAAAATGCAGTTGACTTTTTGTAAAAGTACAAAGGTAAAAAATTATATTAGAATGAGAAAATATTTACTTTGAGGTAATGAAACATTTTTGTCACCAATTCATCAATACAATGATGCTAGTGTTAAATTTTATTATGATGATGTCTGTTGGTTAAGGCTACTATTAGAAATAAACAATGTATGAATATTGAAAATAGATTCTTATATTTGTAAAACAATTTCAAAATATTCATCAAAAAATTAAATTTCATGGCGTGAAAAAGGCTACGAAAAGGATATGTCGTAATTGGTTAGTATACCCGAAAGAATTAAGTAGTTATCAACTTTTCTCAACCCATCATATAGTGAAAAATAACAATTTATGAAGTTATAAAACACTACAATGCAATATTCATTCGTACACAGCTTATTTGATTAAAAGAAATGTTTTTTTACACATCTCTGGGTCAAAATTCGACCAGCGAAATGCAATGATAAAAACATGCAATAAAACAGTTGTTCTTTTGGGCCAGTACACCCGTGGGACGAATTAAATAGTATGTATATAGTATATATTTTTTCAAAATGAGCAACTGAGAAAGAAAACAATTTAAAAGACATACAGCACTACAATACGATATTCATTTGAACAACAGAGTTGAAAAAAAATGCATAAAGGTAGTTGACTCAAGGGTAGAGATAGGGAAAAAAAATGAAGATGCTCCTTACTCCCAAAATATAAAAATAAAAGCCCGAGTCAAAACTAAATAAGTTTCCGCACCCCATGCTATCTAACCCGAATTGCTGCTACGCATGATCATTTCTCCTTCCGCAAACATATCAGCGAATGCTTGTTATCGCGAGGAAACGAGGCGTGATAGTTGTTGTTAGAGTCACTAGATTTTAAATTTACTAACGAGTGAGTGGTGACATTCCTGGGCATGGAAAACCACTATTGGCCCATAAGGAACTAAATTTTCCTCGGGTTTTGAAAGAAAGTGTCCACGAACTTGCCATAACAACGACTCTCCATGAATACCAGTCTATCTATAGTATTAGTTCAAGTTTATATGGGGTGACTGTAAGTGAGCCCTTCATTGTACAAACCGGTTGGTTCTATAATGACACATCGCAATCTAGTATTTTCAGAAATATTCACTTCATTAAAATATATACATTTCATTTATACGAATAACGTTTAACCAGCTTTTGAAACTGTGAAAATGGGTGTTTTTACCGATATATTCAGACAATGTATAATTTTTATTGCGGTTTATATGACTGAAATCCATGAAAAAATCACAAGGAATATTTAAGCATTCAGGAAAATTTTAATGTGTAAAATTTAAAAAAAAATATATATTAAAAACTTTTCTTAACGACACAATAAGTCTCTCGAGCAGGACTGATATAAAAGTCCTGTACATGTTATCAGCAATTACAAAGCTGCTTTCTTGTTGTGGGGTTGCAGGAAAACTCGACAAGTTAGGAAAATGTACCTTATACATTATCTCTAATTATCAAATTCTTAAACATTTTATTAAAAGCCAAGGTCGACTGTGTCCTCGAAGTTATTTGTATGATGTATTCAGATTCATAACAACTTGACCGAGATTCGAAATCGTATATCTCGTCATTATGAAACATAGCGCCGGTCAGGTGTCAGTGAGTTACATCGCTACAATCATTTTAACCAGTAGTTATAACTAAAAAGTAATTAGTTATTTTGAATTAGTACTTCATTATACAATTTGATGGCGAAACTTAGAAATCAACTATCATTACTAAACAAATCTTCATGCATATCCAAAGCAAGATCTGCAATCAGTGTAGCAGCATATAAGACAAAGATGCAAACCCAAATCCTCAGGTGAATCGAGGCATGGTATTGAAGGAGACAAGGCATCCCTTTCATTCCCCCCAAGGTTCCGCGACAACATTTCTAGAGAAAATTTTGAGAATAAAAATGATCGGCCTTCCCTCGGTGTTTACGTAAGATGCTAAAGGGATTCTGAAGATTCTAGACTGTTCTTTCGCACTTGTTTCATTCATCTAAGACCAAGAGCAGACTGTAATAAGAAAAGGAAAAAATGGTTTTTCTGTTTGAATATTGTCCTAGAAGTTGGCGCACGTTCGTTGGCGTTGCGTATGATGCCCCCCTTAACGATTGCGTTATTACCTACTCAGGTGTCGGCTCGTCACTTGAGTATAGTTCTAAAATACGACGCCCGTAGCCAATAGCCCTCATGTAGCTCTAGTGCGACGATAATTCCAACCTAACCTAGTAGTGGAAGGCGTACTACTTTTAAGGGGGTATGGGACACTTTCAAATTTTTTCTTTAATAATGCAGATATCAATATAATTTTTTTCCATAAATGTATACAAAATATACATTTTTAGATAATCAAAGGTTTTAAATTATAATTTTTTTTAAAATAAAATGTGTCAAAAAGTGATGTCTCTCATTTTTGTTATAAGTCAAAAATTTATTTATTGGCAAACAAATATTTAGCATTTTTATAAACAGAAAAATGTATTTAACAAACTGTCTTTACCGATGTTTCACATTTGCCATAGTTTTTTTTTTAAATATTGAAGTTTTTTTTAATAATTTCACAGGTTCGCTTTTTTTTTATAAAAATTAATAAATAAAAAAATAAACTATTTACAACTAATCCCTAAAGACAAATTAAAGATATATGTTTGAAAATATGAGTGGAAAATTTTGACACTCTATGGGCAGTAGATTTAGAGTTACATCAATTTAAAGTCAAAAAATCATCGAAAAAACGACTAAGGAGAAAAACAGCTTTGAAGTTTATCCCTTTCCTTACTGAAGCACTCCAAACCGACCGAACAACTAAGGATTCGATAACGTTATTCCTATCTAATATTACGAGGAAGCAACGATTATAAACGTGGTTGGCAAACGCAAATGTCATGACACAAAAACACTACACATCTCCCGTTCTACTGCAGATATAAATAAAATGTTTGTTTTAAATTATTCTAAAATATTTGTGTTATTTTTATGATAATAATTTTTTTTTGATTTTTTTGAAGATTTTGTGTCCTATACCCTCTTACGACATTGCTTCAAGGATTCACAGCGGCGGTTTTTGACCGGTGGATCAATTCCATAATAAAAGGAGAATTCCAAGATTATGGGAATTCCAAGATTATGGGAACTATAAGGGTTCTTTAAGTAAACTTTATATGATATACACCAGAATTAATACCGTTTCCAAATAAAATTAACGCAAAACATCCCGATAAAGACATAATTTCTATGAATGCAAAGAATATATGCGCAATGAGAGGTTAGTATCAAAATGATAAAAAAAGGAAAGACCGGACACCTAGGCTCACATTCAACCTGTTTAGTAATGCTCCTTTCACATTATCTGTAATTATCAAATTTTTAAACATTTTTTAAACATACATCACAAAATCTCACACAATTCCAAATATCCATGCATATTCAAGCAAGATCTGCAATCAGTGTAGCAGCATATAAGACAAAGATGCAAACCCAAATCCTCAGGTGAATCGAGGCATGGTATTGAAGGAGACAAGGCATCCCTTTCATTCCCCCCAAGGTTCCGCGACAACATTTCTAGAGAAAATTTTGAGAATAAAAATGATCGGCCTTCCCTCGGTGTTTACGTAAGATGCTTAAGGGATTCGGAAGATTCAAGACTGTTCTTTTGCACTTGTTTCATTAGGCTAAGACCAAGAGCAGACTGTAATAAGAAAAGGAATAAATAAAGAGGAGCATACATGCCCCTAGGGGAAAAGGTGAAGCCACTTTTCCACCAGTATGGCTATCCATGGCGTGTCATAAGCCACAGATGGCCATATCAGATACTATTCGACTAATAAAAAATACATATTAAACAAAGAGAACGTTAGAACTTTTTGCCAGTTTTGCTAGCATAAGTTTATCCCTGGATATGTTTTGATAATTTCTGGTAGATGTGAGTTATTTGTTCATAAAAGAAGCATTCTAAAATTGCAATTTGTATTGCATGCAACTCTTCGGCAACAGCAGTCTTTTTTTTGGCCAGACAGTAGGGGAGAGGAGGGAGGATTGGGACATTTTCACATAAATATTTTTTTATTCATTATCCCCTGCTTATTCATAGATTCAAAGGGTTAAATAATAAACTTACATGTTTTCTATTATTTTTAAAAAATACACCCCATTTAAATGTTGAAATTTTTTATAACTGTTGAGAAATTCAAATTACAAGAATTTTGTCCCATCCCTCCCTCTTGGGTGGGAGGAGTGGGACACGAGTATGGGAGGGATGGGACGCATTTGAAAATTAAAGAAAAATTATCGAATATCATAATGAGAAAGGTTAACATCAAAAGAAAAGCAAGACTGCGCTCCACTGGTCCCACCAATCAATTGTGGCGGCAGCAATTTCATGATAATATCGTTTTTTCTATTATACAATACATAGTCATCCAGTTGAGGAAAGTAAGAATTTCCGTTCGTATCCTTTCTCAAAAATTTTACATTGTAACAATCAGCATTGTCAATACTCTGCACCATTGCAATGTAGAAAACAATTGACCGTTTGGTGATGAATTTGACAAACACAAAATCATATTTGCCTATGTTAGGATTGTCTTTTATCCAGTCAATTTCCATGTCATCATCTGAACTGTCATGTAATGAAAATAATGAACCTTCGCTATCACTGTATTCAATATTCATATTTTTGAACGGTAATTTTCTTTTGAATTTTTTTAAATTTTAGGCTTGCACTTATATATTTTAGTTGGCACCTTTTTCCCCTAGTCTGGCCAGCTTCTGCTTCTTCAAGTTCCTTCTCAGGGATATCTGTTAATATTCTCGTTTGTTCTTTTTTTCCTTTACTTTTATTCAATGGATTCCTAGGTTCTGCTTTAGGAAATGGTCGTATGGACACGAGGAAGGAAAAATGGACTGGATGGAGGAGGAATGGACGTGTCCCATTCCTCCCTCTTTCAGTGTGTCCCATTCCTCCCTCTACATAATGCTTCTAAAAAATAACTTCTCACATAAACCATGCTGACTTTTGGCTTAAGTAAACTGCTGATAAGCATACATTGTATCTTTAATAGTACTGTTACACTATATTATGTTTGTTTTAGAAATTACATGAGTAAAGAAATAAAACTAAAAAAAGATTAAAACCTTTCTCTGGAGGTGTGAAAATAAACTTTTTCCAAATGTAAACTGGAAGTTGAATCTGGATAAACTAGAAATAGGTTACAACAAGAAGCTATACATATGCTATCTGGTGGTGAGACTGGAAATAAAATTAGGTCATTTATTTTGCTGAAATTTCAGCTGTCCCACCCCTCCCACCGTCCCAATCCTCCCTCCTCTCCCCTACCACTTGATGCTTAGCGAAAACGGCAAAACACGGCTACAGGACCTAAATAATCACATAATCGCGGGATTTGTATTGCGTTTTACGGGAATTGCGCAATCGATTAGCATATTTGCTCCTTTTTTTATATCTATGGTTTTAAGACATTGCTTCAAGGGTGCACAACTGTAGTTTTTGACCGACGCGGGGAGTCCATTTCCTTAATTATAGAGAATTCCTATATATAGAAACTATGGGGCTTCTTTCTGTACCATTAAATAAAAAACACTCGACAGACATGTAAAACTTTAGTGTAAACTCTAGTGTAACGCTTTAAAAGAGGTGTCTAAATCCAGGTTACAAAGTTTTAAAGCAGGTTATAAAGCTGGAGGTTAGATCAAAATCCGTCCAATATTAAAAAGTTATCATGTACGCTCAGTAGAAGATAACTGTTTCCAGAAAGGATCTTAAATTTGTTACCTGCACCATGCTCTAAAAACGGAACCATTACTAATTAAGAACACGTGATCATTTGTCAGCTGTTACCTTCCACTTACCTGGCGATCGCCAGTCCCTTTGCCAAGAATCTTTTGAAGAAAAAGGGGTGGAAGTTAAAAAACCTTCTGCAATTGGAAGTTTGTTTATTTCTCTCTTGTTTGGCCTACATTTATACAGAAATGCAAGGACTGATTCAGGAATATGTATTGGTCTTTATTATTTATTTCACGGCGACTTCGGCTGAATGTTTACAATGTGAAATTACAATGCAAGTTTAGTATAGTATATACCCTTAGATAAATTGTTGCATCCTTTTTTAAATGGGCATTTTTTCAGGTCTGAAGTGACACAGAGATGCTTATAAATGGAAATAATTTATTCATAGATTCCATGCCAATCGATGAATCAACGTCACGTGGAACAGAGAATCAATCGCTTCACTGATCAAAGAGTGCTCAGAAATGGAAGTCCTGAAACAAGCCAATCAGTAGATAGATTGTCATGAATTTTAATTAAATACTAGAAATCTAAATCTATTATATTTTGGCGGTACTGGCTGGTGAAGTGCCACCAATTTAAGCAACTTTACAATATTATAATAAATAAAAAGTAATTTGACATACATGTCCCATGGAAAGAATTTTTTTTAAAGCTTAAAAGGCGTTTCCTATTAATCAAAACGAAGTGGTTTTAATTCCATTCTACGAATGAAGTAATTGTTTCTTTGTTTCACTAAAACTTGAGTCGCAATATGTTCAAGTTTCTCAAACGTAATGGAGTAGAACTCTTTTACTATGGTGTATATTTAACCGAACGACATTGTCAAACTTTAAACCCCAATGAAATTAAGTGTATGGAATAATTTTTAAATGTGTATAGTGAAATTTTTCTTTAAATAATCATGTAATTTCTAGCCAAAAGAATAAAACAGCGTATAAAAGTGGTGATAAATTTGAAAATTCTTTTCTATTCTGACGAATGGGTAAACTGAGAACTGGCATGTAGCCTCGATACACTTCCCTCGTCAATGGTGTTGCCAAATCACAAAGACAAACTTTCGACGAGGCCAAAGACAATACACCACAACTTACTGATGGTCGTCTAACTTTTTTGTATTTTTTTCGACGAAAGATAAATTTCAGAAATACGAGAGGACCTTAAAATAAATTCGTGACTAACATTTGGCAACAGTGTGAAAAGTACACACAATAAACGTCCGTTACGGTTTGAGTGAAAAAGGATTTGTGGCAGCCACAAAAAAAGAGAGAATCGTAAAGGAAAAATATCCTAAGGTGTTAAAAACTATTTTGTCTTGTATGATTCATTAACATATACCTAATGAAACTGAAAAATGAACTCTACAAAGATTTTGTCAAATTCAGAACTTATAGTTAAATTCGTTATAAAATGGTTTTTATTTTTACGTAAAAAAACAGTTAAAGGCTGCAAGTCAAAGAAAAATAATTTCATTTTAAAAGTTCCTTGTGAGGGTAGGACTTTCCTTGGCTGAGTAGTTAAAGTATTCGAATTGAGGATGTGACTTTTGTCGAAGACTAATTCATCGACAAAAACAGCATCTGCAATTTGAACAATACTACCTGCTATTGTATAAGATAATTTGTGCTGGTGATAAAAATAAATCCATACAAATAAATAGCCTCTTTTAAACGGGATTTTATATTCACGAAATTATTATAACTATAGTTTTTATCTGGAACTGAAGTACATGAAGTTTTATTTCGTATACAATTAACAGTCTTATCCTAGAATTTTAGTATTTATTAAAAAAGAAAAAAAAGAAAACTTTGTTTCTGATAAAAATGTTTGGTAAAATATTGCGACAACCTTAAACCCTTTAACTTCTAAAACGGGTGGACGGCCGTATTAGTACGAATTTGATAATGCCATTCTTATCACAAGTTACGCGGCAACAAAGAGAATTGTGAAAGTGTTAATTTCAAGTAGAAGGTAATATATTTTAACAAATACTTTTTAAAAATAGTTCCTTAGCATTGGTAATTAAGTCAGCAGTTACACTACAGACTGTCAGATTCAGCACTTTTAACTGAGGTAAAATAGCTTCTTGAAAACTCTCAGTGAAACATACGTAGGTACGAGTTCATGTAGACACAACATAATCAGCGCATCATTACACTTCGCTGAAAAGTCCCCTAATATTTCAGTTTTTAGCTCCCTGAAAGGAACATTTTCACCCTCTTAAAGTATCTTAAAAAGGTGTGTGGAAATAAAAAATAGCTACTCTCTAGGTCTACAATGTCTTAAGGGTATGATAAGTTTAAAGTTATGGTATTTTTCTTATGCTATGTCCACACTACGACAATAAAAATGACATGAAATTGTGCGCGCATGGAAATGCATGTACAATTTGTACCATTCGAGGTACGTGCACTCGCATGCCAGACCAAATTGTATATGCATTTCCATGAGCGCTTTATTTTTTGTCATTTTTATTGTCGCAGTGTGGACATAGCCTTAGGTATTTAAAATTTCTAAAGCAGGATGGGACATAGTGTCATGAGAAAAAATCAACTAGTAGCGAAAACGTTACACGCTATGGAAAGTTATGTAATTTAAAATCGTAGATGGTTCATAAACTTGTTCTACATTTTTGCATCAAAATCCTTAATTTAAAAACAACAACAATGAAATAATTGTATTAAAGTAAAAAAAATAGTCGTTTTGCTTTGAAATATCATATAGAAACAGAAAGTCAAGTGAAGAACTTGGCAGAAATTATTTTTACCATAAACTGCATACTTTAAGGAAAAAACAGATTAATAAAAATAAATTTATTTTCTGTAAATATGTATTTTTTCTGCAACTTTTAAGGATTTTGTTTTATAGTGCATGTATTCAAATTATTTATTTAAATATATCGCTGTATGTTAGACTACATAATAACTTTTCACTTTTCACCTATTACTGCCAACCAACCTAAAGTTTACTCAACATGATAACTCCAAACATATGGATCTTGTTCAACCCTCTTGATCTTCCACGCAAGATTTCGGGGGGATCTAAACGTTCATGAGCATTTGATCCCGTCGTTAAGTTCCCCCCTGCCTTTTACAAACTAACGAGTTCGCGTAGAAAAATGAAACTGCGGAAGTTTTAAAAAATGTAGGCAAAACGAAAACCTAATCGCCGGCATCAGCCAACTCAAACAAGTTTTTCTTTTTTTCTTAAGTCCATATGTTGATTAGAAGAGAGTTAAAAGAGTTTTGTTTTTCACTGTTTATATACAGACCGTTATCCAAAGCAATTTAAATAATCATGAAAGTGAAAATTACATAGTACACTGCCCAACAATTTAGGGGAGCGCATGGTTTAAAATCTTTCAACCCCAATGTTTCCATTTGGAATCATGAGCTAGCGTTTTTTCCTCACTAAGTTGAGCTTGCACTAATTTATCGATGGATGGAGGAATCATGTCTTTTGAGGATGTAAATAATGTTTGTTTTCATCAAATAATAATGTGAAAACACGGTAAAATAAAATTCACTCCAAAAACATTTTATGAAATAAATTGCCCCCAAATTCTTCACGTTTGCATTCTCAGATGTTTAAAAAATTATTTTACCTCTTTTTTTGCAAATAAAAATGTGAAAAAAAATTGTCATATAATTTATTCTTAATTTTTGATTCCAATTTCCCCCACTTAAATTTTAGTTTAAAAAGTAATATTTTTCAGCCTGCTTTTTACCATTTCATTCTGGGTGCATAACGAATCTATTTCACAAATCATAGATTTTTAGAATGAAAAACGAAACGCTGAATCTGAAAGGGTTATACACGAGAGGTTAGGGCTTAAATAATAATCACAATAAATTAAAGTATATTTACTTTAGAACTCTCAAGAAAAGCTTTGATTATATGTGAGGGTTTGTGAAAGGGAAATGGGGAATAAAAGTTACAAAGAAAATTGCAAAAACTCAGACAAAGCAATATTTGTCAATTAAGAAAATAAGTGCGACAATTAAATAATGAAATGTTTTCTGAATGAATTATAATTGTCCAATGTCTACATCTAAACAAAAAAATATGAATATGGATTTTGAACAACAATTTTGCATTTAGCACACTAATTTTGATAATAGCATATGTTTTAAAAATGACGAATAGAACACTGGAACAATATATTGCGAAACAAAAAAAATCGACGTCAAGTCTTATGCATCGGTGACGTACATCCCTAAAGTAGAAATGGACGCTTATTTTCTTTAATTTTTATTTGCAGGGTCACTAGGCTTCAGAATATACCAACTGGAATAAAAAAAATGACAGTAAGCACTATATTTCTATGCTAAAATACACATAGCATATTTTCTCTATTTTTTACATTTCTGCCTACCACGATACATGGAACCTACATTGCAACAAACGTCAGAGTCATGAAAAAACTCCCGGTAGGCAGATCCGGAGTTCCAGAGTTGGTAACTCTTGCCAAAAAGAACGATACACCTGATTTCGATTTTTTTTGTGTCGCCTACACTCTTTCTAATTCACAACTGATTCTTCTAAAAAAATGAATATGACGCTTGTTTATATGTTAGACCGGATATTGCGTCTTCAACAAGACGTTTGGGAATTCAGTGGGCGAAGGTATTTTTGTGATGTGACAAACAGGAAAGATAAAAATATACGGCGAATTAAATAGCTGAGTTGGCGAAGATTATTTGTGACTACATGTGTTGGCGATCAGTGCAAGTTTATTTCATTCATCACTACTATATTCTACTTAGCATATATTTTTAAGGTAGGATTCTATATCTAGATGTATGGCATTAGATGGTAATGGAAAAAAACACCTTACAGATTGTACTTTGCTATCTAAGTGTTCGTAACCAGAACCAAGAAAACCCTGGAAGTCAGAATGTTTGAAACTAACTTTCAGCATCAATGTTTCATAATTTAAAAAAACATTCATTCCCAGAAATTAGATCACTAAGTTCCTAGTACCACTTTCCTTCTTGAACTTCGGTTCCATGGCACTACTTACCCACTAAACAGAACTTCGTGAATACAGATCTCACTCTACACTGACATTTACCTTCCAATTGCTTACGAATTCCAATCTTTTTTTCGACACTTCCCATAAAAATAAATAAGACTACTCACACTTACGAAGAAATAATGACTTATCCACCTCTATTTCCATCAGGATGAATTTTTTTCTCGCCAAACACCCAGCCCAGTCATACCTTTCTTCAGGAAGCCTCTCTGTTTTTACTTCAAACACGGGCATACCTAACTTGATGAACGACGGACGGACTAAAAGCACACACGTGCGAGAATTATTCACCGTTAGGGCTCTGGAGGTGTCTGTTTTATGTGGAAATTCCTGTAGTTTTAGTTGCCCTGGAAGTGTAAGTAACGGTTATCCCCAGTCACCCCCGTTCTAGAAGCTTGTCGCTATAGTAAATTTCGTCGGGGATACCCAAGGAGGAAAAATAAGATGAAGTGGTAGTGCAGAGAAAGATCATAGGAAATCGGTTCGCACCAAGTGAAGCCATGATAGCTTCATTTACACTCTTAAAACAAAAGAGTGAAATCCACTCCAGTTGGAGAAGTGCATTTTCGACACCGTAAAGGCATGCATATTTACTCAGACTGAGTTAAAATCACTCGTTTGGAGTGAACCTGTCGGAGGTTTAACACACAAAGGATCCACTCCAAAAGGAGAAGTGCAATTTCCAGTCTGGAGGAGTGAAATCCACTCAGACTGAGTTAAATTATTAGTGTTTGTTTTAGGAGTGTAAGCACCTCAATATACTGCTTGGCGGTATTGTTTGCAGGAAGAGCTGTTGCTACATCCCATGAGGAATTATTATTTTAAATCATTTCTGAAACATGATTGCCCTTCCTCAGATAAGTTATTGATTTGCTTGAAAAAATTATGTGTGGCTACAAAAATGATTAGGGGTTTAAGGTACTAATTATGATAAAAATATTAAGATCTTTACGCATTTTTCCCTGTAAAATGGGAGAACAAGTGGATATTTAATTCAGCAATAGGTAATAGTAAGGTTATAAGGTAATAAATTCTGTAATAGAAAGAGGACTTTAAAATCATCAAGCGGGGAGACATGGAGGGCTTAAGTATGAACTTAAATAATAGACGAACCGGAGGACATACTTTTGGACCTACCTTGGAGGGCTTTAGATATGTTGTTGGTCGACAATTTTTGTGTTGGTATTTCAAAAATATGAGTTATAGCAGCACAAGAAGTCCTTATTTGTGTTTTAACAAGTAAGTACGGTAATTAAAATCAGAATAATACGTTTTGGTTCAAATATGAGAGGTAAAGTATTTTATTTAAGTATTGCATTGATTTTTAGGGGAGCATAAAAACATCGACTTGGCGATTGTCAAATGGCTTCACATTTTTACTCGCCAAGCACCTCCATCCTATTTAAACTCCATTGGAGCTACCAATACGAAAGGTCTTGTTTTGACATGGCATTATTAATCCGGGATGTTTTTTGTTCGATTCTGCCGTGTTTCCTCTACTAAAGAACTAAGGAGGCGACACAAATATAGGTTCTTGGAAGAATTTTTTTTCTCTTTTTATCCTAGGAATTAGGAGTCAGCGGTAATTGTAGATGGGAAAAGTCGGATTTTTTTGTTGGGTTCGTAACGCATAGCGACTTCTGAGCAGGTCTGTTACTTGTAAATTACGTGGAATGATGTAACGTGAAGTAAGTGAGGGTGGATTTCGGGATGACTATCTTCATAATTTTTTTCCTTATATCTTTTAACCAAAAAAATGTGTGCTTTGTGAAAAAAAACTGTAGTTGTTGAATACAGGAGGACAAAACCTTTAACCTTTTGTATGTTAAAAAAAAACCCTTTAATTTCATGCTTGCAGTTTTCTCTGAAATTCAAGTGATAATTATTTAAAAAAATTAATACAAAATTAAATTTAACTGTTTTTTTATTTTAATAATTTTTTATATTTTAATAAACTTTATTTATATTATATTTGAATAAACTTTTTCTAAGGTGCACAAACTTTAAGTGGTAATGGTTGAAGGTGACAGGTACAGTTACAAATACACTTATTTTCTGTAAGAATTTCAGTGAGTATTTAAGTTTAAGAAAAGTGGGCAATTTCAGTTCTTTTAGATTTTCTTATTTTTATGTAAAATTGTTTCAAATATAACGTGCAAATTCACCACATTCTCCTCCATTTAAAGCCTGTTGTAAAGCTATATACTTGTACAAGAACTTCGGTTGCTCGTAAAAATACTATTTTATAACAATTATATCCGACAGAAGTTCCGTGCAAATCTGCAGCGATGACCAAATGTACAGGTCAGCCTTTTCCACTTGAGGCTTTATATTGCGTTAGTGTTACGGATTGTTACGTTAATGTTACGTTGTTTTCGGAACTTCCTAGTTGGTGTATCTCCATTATCGCTCTACTTTCTCGCACCCTGCGAACTTGTCAACAAAAGAATCACCCCAGTCGCCCACTTTCAGGTTACTGTCTTTTCCACGAAACCAACTATTTTATTCCAGGTAAACACGGGATATAAACTCACACATAACAGCTTATCGCACGTCTTTTAAACGGGAGTTTCTTTTTAAAAAGTTGATACAAATATAAAAGCGGAATCTAGATCACGTAAGTCCCCTTGCAAGAGAAAAAAAATGTAACGCGTGTCAGGCAGAGCCAGTTAAGTGTACAGTTAACGGTGCGGTTTTGATTTATGACTTCTTCCATCCAGAGTAGGAGACAGAACAAGCTGATGTCATAAAGTGCCAACCAAACGCGCAAGAATTCCGAACTTTTGAAGAAGGCAAAGAAAATGAAAGAATATTTTTTGAGAGCATCTTCACCCTAAAGAAAATAACGGGAGTCAAAAAGCAGTGGATTGTGGTTCTACTTAAAAGAGTCAAGGAACAAATCGTATTTACCAGAAATCACCTGCTGAATTCGAGGTACTAAAGTGAATTTATTAGAAGTCCACATATTAATAGGCTATTTAATTTTCCTCAAACTTGACTCGGGGGATTGTTTTTATTTCGAAAATATAGTTTTTAGTTGTACAAAATTGTCATATTGCTCGTACCTCAAATGCATGTACAATACGATTAGTTCTTTTCGAAAAAACATGATCCAAGTCGAAGTGAAGTAAAAAGTGAATGGAAAAGTTGACACACGTGTAACTCACTAAGCATAGCTAATAGAGAGATTTTGCAATACGGAACGGTAAACCGTAATGTTAACGCTAACCCAAACCTTAACCTGTTGACCAATCAAAAAGCGCGTACATGTCTCTTGTAAAATATTTTACGAAATTTGGTGCATAAACTGTTGAAGGGTATGAGTCCTGGATTTCGAAATGCAATCCAGGACTATGTATATTGAAAATGTTAATCTGTGAAGGGAAAGCTTTTCCTAAAAATAACAAATGTATGTATTTGGTTCGTAAGTTAAGTTTAAATTATTGCATTAATCAATGCACCAATTTACAAAATAACAAAAATATTACTGCTTTGTGAAATTGCTATTAAAAGCGTAACCAAATCAGATATATTTTGTCAAGATCACAATTAAAAACGTTAAACAACAGATGGACAGAACTGATATTTGATTTTTCAAATGGTCATATTAAAATGAAGATGCATAATAAACAATCAATAGTAATATTTGTACAATTATTAAAAAAGAAACACTCTTGGACAAAAAAAAGTCAGTTACACTATTATCAAATTTAGCAGATAAGTATCGAGGAAAAACGTGTTGCCCAAGTGTTGGTTTGTAGAGTTTTGATAATTGCTGAGTATAAATGATTTGTGGTTTTCGAAAAGGTTATTTGCAGAAACAGTCTATTACTTAACAAAAAACTTGAGTGCGAGAAAAATTCTAAGTGATTTATCATTGCCTATGTTTTTTCAAGTTTGCAATATAATTTTTATTTTAAGTGAAGGAAGAGAAGAAAATATTTTTTATTACTTGTTTTTTTACAGTTTATATTATAAGTATAGACCTGCTAGTACATAAATATTTTTTACATTTATAATTAAATAGTTTATTTAGTGTTTACCAATTGATATGTACAACAATGCAAACATACACATTAGCGTTTATGTAATTAATTTCCTATGTTATATTAAGTCAATTTGTAGATTGAGGGCCTTTAATGTCGACACAAATAAAAACTTAACAAATCTGAAACTAAATTGTACATACAAATTACTATAGTAATCAGTAGTGAACACCAAGTCGCTAGCGACAGAATACACACTGATATAAATTTTGACCTATTATTGGTTTCTATGAGTTCTTTAACAAAATACATTGTCTTCTTTTTATTCTAAATAATTTAGAATTTGGCGACGTTAATGCTCTTTTAAGTCCAAAGTATCGACCTCTGTAATTACAAAATATTCTAGCCTAAAATGAATCATCAAGATAACAAAACATAAAAAAACACACCAGTTTTTCTTCTATTCAAAAGATACCTTGGTCATTTGTGTCGCCATTGGTTTTTATAATTTCTTTAACAAATGACTTATATATGTCCTTTATACATAACCGTTGTTACTTTCTCGGGACACTGTGTCGACTATTGTCAATGACTGGATATAGTGCTCAATGAACAATATTTTTTAAAAGCCTAATTGTTTCTCCATTCCCAAAGAATGTTCGATTCCGTTGAACAGATAGCGAAAGACAATTAAAATTCCGCAATCTGTGTCTTAAATAACCTGCACCCCAGAAATCGCCCCTGCCCTCCGTATCCCAGTCGGCGAAAAACAATTGCCTACCTTTGCGACTAATCTCCGCAGGTAGACTGTGCGATAACCGTAACAACTTATTCCAAACGAAAATAGAGGAAAACGAAATTTATGCGACGCCATTTTTCATGTCCACGACAAATCGTTGATGAGATGAGTTGTCGAGATGCTGGCTGCTGTTTGGGGGAGCGGCACTGTTGCCACCCTATGAAAATAAAGTAAAGGTAAATAATTAAAAAGATTGGGAAGAAGGGGGAGGAATGGAATGAACCTCGTTATTTTTTTTAAAAGTGAATTCTTTTTTTACAACACACGAAGTTGCAAGAACGAATAACAACTAACGATGGAGAAAATACTACTGCTTTTGGACTACCTTTAATTTTTTTTTATTTCATGTTGATATCGTTTTTAAATTATTTCAAAGTCTTGAGTTGCAACAGCTACTCAGGAATGATAATGCCTTGATAGGTGATTTTTGGCGCCTTTACATCTATTCAATGTGGTATTTGGAGCTTAACATATCATATCACCATTCACAGACCAGACAACATGAGTGAAATGCGGAAAGCAGGAATGAAATTCGTTAACTGAAATATGCCACATTGTAATTCGTACACAGTCGGTTTTGCCCGGAAAACTTATCGCAGTCTGATAAAATATTTTTAAGCATGAAGGACTTTTAGTAACTAAGCACGTTGAGGCTAATTAGTGACGGCCACATGCTGGACATATGGAGATTGTGAAAATTGTTGCTACCCTGCACAACTGTACTGTATAAATACTGCAGTTTTGAGTTCAGTATCAGTTTCGAATGTCTTATTAACGTTGTTGTGTACAATAAAGTTGTTATTGTTTCAATCTGTTCTTAGCCACATTATCCCCGAAAAATCAGCGCGAAGATGGTCTTTAATTCGACCACTTGCCATTTTTATGTCAGTTTGATTTCTTACTTATGCTTTATTATTGTATGAGTTTTTTGAGAAATTCTCTGCTTCAAGACGAAAAAAAAAAAGATTCTTCGAAGACCGTTACTACTGACAGGAATCTTTCGGTAGATTTACGAAAGAATTTTCTAAGAGCTTATTTATAATAAACAGATACATAAGCAGAATTATTTCCTAATAAAATATTATATATGTTTAATAAAATTATTTATAGAAATCATATATTTTTTAAAATTATTGCAAATAGAACCACCGGTATCACTAATAGAGAAGTTTTAGAAACTTAACATTTGAATTTTAGAATATATTGCCTTGAATAAGTTAAAGTATAAGAGTGGTCTGGCGCCAGAAGTTAGTCTTTTTTTTTCAAATGATAGTAAAGTGGTTAGGATGCCAGAAAACTAACAATGCCTGTGGTTTAACACCTGAGGATGTCTAGTTAGCAGTTTTGGCAATCCTAGTTAAAAATTGGCGACAACATCCGCCATTATCCATTATTCTGCTAAATATAATAATGGGACTTGGAAAGAAAAGTAGGCCAAGGAATTTATTTTTCAAAAGACGTTTCGAAACCAATGATTTGTTACTTATACAGCAACCCCTCGTTATATAATGCGATTCCCGGGAGACGAGCAAAAAAACGCGATATAACTGAATGAGCGATATAACGAGGGACTTGATAAATATTATATTTTTGATGTATTTATTCTAAAAACAATTTTTTTTAAAACTGAAGCACAGTATGCATTTGAAAGATACATTTAAATCATATTAAATAATTTAACTACTCTAAAAAATAAAAGAAAAATTTCGAAAGGACTTAATATTAACTGTTATAAATATTACATATTGTTGCACCGATAATATAATATTTCATTCATTTTCCAGTAAAAAAATCATATAGTTAGGTACTTTGATTTTTCTCTTTAAAACCTGTTTTCTGGCGAATATCAACGAAATAAAATTTGTTAACTACATTTCACCATTATTAGTTAAATTTTGCCACCAATATTAGAATCTATTTTAAGGAAAGCACACATTGAAAAAAAATTAATAATAAGCAGGGGAAAAATTGGGCGACATGATATACAGGGTGAGGCAAACAAAACCGGCCCCGAGATGGCGATTAGAATACGACAGAAATGTTGCCAAGTCTAAAACCAATACAAAAACAGGCTTACTTACTGAAGCTATTGATCGCTTCAATATTAAGCCCAAGCAAATGCTTGGCGACTTATTTGCCGGCAACTACGCTATTTTTAGAAAAACTAGTTGAAATGAAATATAAACAAGGTTAGTAGAGCTGATCAAGATTTAGTGATTATTTGATTGTTTTGGTCGTTATTTATCCTAGAGAATCGGACCTTTTTGTATTTGGTAATACAAAACATTCTAAATTGATTGCAAGACCCTAAATTTGCATTATGGGACGTCTTCATACAATACGAACTAAGATCTGAACTCGCCACTAGTCTATGAGTAGCTCTAATGTGAAGCTAATCCGATCCTACCAATGCAAAAACAGGTTTCAGGCGGCTTCAAGAGTTTTTCTCGCCAAGCATTTTAACGTATTCCCATCTCTAGCTCGGGACCGGTTTTGGTTGCCTCACCCTGTATATCCGAATGAGCTATGTAACGAGGTGCGATATAGCAAGGGGTGCTACTGTACTGGATAAATTTTAATATTGAGACAGTACGACCAATGCAGGGTTACCCGGAGACAAATATTAATGTTAATTTTATATTTTAAGAAACAAATATTAAGCTTAATTTTATATTTTTCACGCAAGTCTGCGGTAGTTCCGGTTGTTTGAAGAATTTGTGTATCTTCAATCTTTCCATTAATCAATCTTGTAGATTCAATGCACTACCAAATTTCTAAATTTAAAAAAATCTGAACTTTTATTAATAGTCGTTTTTTATTGGGAAACAATAAAAACAGAGAAAATCATTTCTTCTTCAAAAATAAAACCTTTTTCTGATTTTCTAAATAAATAGCGCTATTTGAAAAAATGCAATGGTGATTTCATGCATAGAAAACAAACACACATGTTGGCCCGTTTCCAAGCTGTTTAAATAGTTAACTATAACATAAAAAGTTTTTTTTAACTATTTTTTTAATCTTATAAACGCTGTTGCTTCATTATACTCTAAACCTTTTTGAAGAAAAAAAATCACGTCACATTTAATATCTTTTTAATAATCAAAATAAGCGACAATTCAATTTCAATGCTTATACCCGCTTCTCTCACTTAAACATAAATTCCTCATTAACAAATAAAATCCTTAATTGTTCCAAACAGGGATTGCGGAAAATTATAGAGTGGAAAGAGATGAAATGCACATTTCTTTATTTTTTTTTTCGCTGGAGAATGTTGGATTCTTTTTTTTAACAAATCTACGGATAAGCAATTTAAATTGCTACGATACATCGGGTAAAATACACGGAGAAAAAAAAATTGAAAAATCTTAATTATATCTGCTAAAGTTGAAATTTTAATTAACTACACAATTATATTTTCTACGCTAATCATTTATTAAATAGGTAATAATATTAATAATTATATATCACTTAGAAAAAATAAACAATTTTTGATAACATTGTAAGCCAACTCTAGATATAATTTATTAGTAATCAGACTATGGTTATTAAATTATGTGTATTAAAATGTAATTCATGTTTTTATACCATCGGATTTTGAAAAATAAAATGACGTTATTTGTGTATTAGTTTTGAATTAAAATATTTTTTTCTTTGAATATCTGTATGTTTGACCTGAGTTAAAATAATTATCATTATTATTCTGAAATGACTACATTTATTTTCTCAACTATCTTATTATTCATGATGCATATTTATTCTCACAATTTATTTCAATGTAGCTGATTAAGTAGGTTTCGTAATTTGTTATAGTAAAAACAAGATAGTTGTTTATTGAGAAACATCTATAACAATTGAATTAAAATAGAAATTCCATCAATTTGAGAAAAGTAACCTTACTCTTAATACTTCGGTTTCAATGATAAAAAAATTCAAATGAATATTTTATTTCGTTGCAATAAAAACAAATTCGTGACTAGGAAGAAACATCGTAATAATGTTTCAGCGAATTACACTGCTTTCGATTTAGTTAAGAAGTAGAAATTACTCAAATGACAAATAGAAAAATTGTAAAAATTATTTCAAAAACACATTTTTCTTTTAAAAAATCATTCACATAATTATGTTCACGATCAAAGCCTCGGGGTATTGGAATGCATATTCGAAACAAAATCTCAATAATATTTTCTACAATTGCAAAATAATTTCAAAGCACGAAACGTTTTATGTCGTTATTATAACACTTACTCTGTAGCACAAAATAAGCAATTTTGAAGAAAACTAGTTTGCCAACGCCATAAACAATAAACGTGAGATTTTAGAATTCCTGAAACATCAAGGAAACAGAAAAAGATGATGGGTGAAACCAATTGCTGTTGAACAACAACCCATCGGGTAGTTGATTTCTCCAAACCTTTAATTACAGTGAATCCGAACCTACAATAACAATCAATATTCCTAGTCGTTTTCACCGTTCATCAATTTTTCTTAGAGGGTGGATTCCGTTGGGACAGCAACAGAAATCGAAAGTGGGTTGTTTACCTCTTTGAGGTTAAAAAGTGGGAGACGTTTGGTGAAAAAAAAAGTTAAAACTGTTATACATGAATTGTTTTTTTTCATTCCGAAAAAATATACTTGTATCTTTAATTCTCATATATTATGGGAAAATGCTGAAATAATATCATTGAAATAATTTCAAGTTTTAAATTTTCGACATATGGCAAACACCAAGTACAAAATTCCAATTTTGATAAGAATGACTAGAAACCTACTAAATATACAGTGGTGGCCAAAAGTGTGGACATTTTTTGAAAGTTTCATGTGTTTCAACTGTTAGCTGCGTTCTTGCATCTATTAAATTTCGCTTAAATACAAACATTTAAATACTAAGTTGAAGGTAATTTAATGCAGAATTTCATAAAATAAAACAGAATTAACGTATATGTATTACAAATAAAGTTACGCTCATTTTAGTTGAGCAAACAAGCACAATCAATGGATTCTCTTATGCTGAAATTGCAATGCAAGTTGGGGGTTCAATGAATAGCAAAACTACAACAGATCATATATTAGTTGCATAACTTATTCGTAATACAGATATTGTAATACTGTATTCATTTTTATTTCTACATTAAATTACTTTGATGATGATGATGATGTGGTGTCCATGGATATCCATTATATGGGACCAAAGGTCTCATAGACGGCTTCAACGATCTGTACACAGTGGTCCTCATAAAGATTAAATTATCTTTAATTTGATATACAATTGTTTAATTTGTTATACAATTAATATCTTCTGTAATCACACAAAGTTGAAAATATGAAACTTTCAAAAAGTGTCCACACTTTTGGCCACCACTGTATACTTCAAAATAACCCCCTTTAACTATAATTAAGTTTTCAAAACAATTTGTATTTAGTATTAATATTATACTTTGTATACAGCCGAAAACGTTATTTCACAACAGTCAATAACCTCACTCTTTAATTTTGAATACACTTTTACTACTGTCATCTATGAGGGTCATACTTCAAAATAAAATGCAATCGATGAAAAAACAGATTTGTCGAGAGGGAGCTCTACTTTACGAGAATAAAGTGGATCATGTCACTTGTTGCCATATGACAACAGTATGCATTTGAGGGTTAACTTTAAACAAAATGCACTACTTAAATTTTAACAACAATTGTTTAAGGGAATAGAATGTTAGGCGGGTCTCCTGTCAGAAGCATCTATCATCAAGCAAATAACTAGATACTTTACTCAGCCAAATTATTCTGGCTGCATTGAATTTTTTTCTATTTTTTTCCTATGATAAATAACTCACTTACAGTCAATGTACACTTTTGGAAATTGATTCACTTTTTAAAAAAATTTCCATGTATGATTTTACAACAAAATACCAGAACCAATTGAAAAAAAAATTGAGAGACATGCGAGCTACCTACATTTGTCACATAGAAAACAGCTGCGTTTAAAAAATATGCAATACAGCTGGATCGATTCAGAAAATAACTCAATACAGTCGGATTGTTTCGGAAATTATATAATTCTATTGGATTAACATAGAGAGAAGACTTTCGGTTTGGAGACACTGCAACCGATCCCACTCCCCCTTAACTCCTGACTACAACATTTAATCAGCATTTAAACAATCTCTTATATAATTCTTTCATACTTTAATTTCAAATTCATAAATCTGTGCAACATCTATTCCACATTAGAATGTCGCCAAATTCCGCCAAAGTGTTACGATTGGGTGCATCGCAGAATCAATCATGCCTCACTTGCACAACCGTGTGTTTGCATAAATTTTAAGGGCAGCACCTTTATCATATTTAGCCTCCACAGTTCACCTATAATGCACACTGTGGAATATTTGAATACAAAAAATAAATAGTTTTGACCAGTAACCTTTTAGAGTAGAAGCTGTTGAACAGCAATACCAGGGTGCAAAGGATTAGATACTGAAAGGGCATTGGGAGTGAAGTCGTGCTTTCTCAATTGCTGTTCGGTTAGTAAATAAATTGTAGGCCTTTAAGGGGTCTAAGGAGTCTTAAAAATGTGCAAAGAAGGCACTACAAAACATAGTTTGATCTTTCATGTCATTTTTGAACTACTCAATGTATAAGTATAATTATTTGATATGTAATTTTACAAGATTTATTTATTATAAAACAAGTTTTAAAATTTATGAAACTTTAGCCAAAACTAAAATAAAAAATACTAAACATGAAGGTACTTGAACACACTGTGATTAGGCTTACGCGGCAAATTGTGAGGTCAAAATTAAAAAAAAAAATTTAAAAAAAAATGACTTTATATTGTACAAATATGTACAAACAAAGACTTATACCTAAATTGTAAGCTCAATTTTAATTAGAAATTATTTTAAAAATAATTTAAAATCAAAATTTTTAAAATTTTATTAATTTTTTTAGAAAAAAGTTCTTAAAATAATTTCTAATTAAAATTGAGCTGAGAATTTAGGTATAAGTCCTAGTTTGCACATATTTGTACAATATAAAGTCATTTTCTTGGTCATTTTTTCAATTTTGACCTCACAATTTGCCGCGCAAGCCTAATCACAATGTGTTCAAATAGCTTCATGTTTAATATCATTTATTTTAGTTTTGGCTAAAGTTTCATAAATTTTAAAACTTGTTTTATAATAAATAAATCTTGTAGAATTACCTATAAAAAAATTATATTTATACATTGAGTAGTTAAAAAATGACATGAAAGATCAAACTTTGCTTTGTAGTATCTTCTTTGCACATTTTTAAGACTCCTTAGACCCCTTAACAAGTCGAGTGTGTTCCGTGTTTTGGCGGAAATGTAACTGAAATTTAGGGTACAGAATACATAACAGTTTTCAAACGAATGTTTTTTTCATACTACTTAGTAGAATATCTGGGGATAGTTTAATAATTTTAAAGATAATATAATAATTGAAAATGTATAACATCAATTTTTGGTTGTTTTTTTAATAAGATAAATATTTTTTTCTACATTTCTCTCACATAAAAACTTTTGTTCAAGTGCAACACAGAATTAAAAAATTTATCTTACTAACTGCTAAGGAAAATATGATTTTTTATTAACAGAATAATACCTGGTTTACTCTAATTTAAGCCACTTCTGTGCATATTTGGCTGATAAATTATACTAAGTAATTGTAAGTAATTTATATTCGATAACGACACACAGACGCGTTTACATGAGCTATCAAATCCATGGAAGGAAAAGTAAACTCAGCAATTTTTCCCTTGGGGATTTTCGCCCATGCAGAACCGTAATTGCAGGGTTCAATGGGGGATTTCGTAAAACCTCAAATGAAGGAGGGTTTTATGTCTCATTCAATGATTTCGGCCACAGAGTACCATTTGGGTTAGAAATCCTACTCGAAAACTTTTTTCTCCCTAATTGAGGGTTTTGCATTCCATGGATTCGATGGCTCATGTGAACGCGCTTGTTGACGAATTCATGCCATTGAAGAATTACTTGCCGTTGTCATTTCATTGAATCGGAACCTTTCGTAATACGCTGCGTAATGCATCTGCAAGATTACGGCTACATAACTGAGGGTCACACCAAAAACGGTCGGCAAAACTTTCCTGCTAAACGGAAACAGCTTCCACGCACTCATACTCATTTCAGAAGACATGACCACCTTGCCCATGGCCAGACACTGGATGTAGAAAGTAGTGTTGCGTGTTGACACTCCCTTGCAATATCGGAACAAGGCTGGCGCGATCTTCCTGCCTTCTTCAGACACGGATGCCCCGAAGACAGACAATGCGGACAGGTTGCAGATGTCGAAGGCAACCTGCATCGAGGGGAAGAACCACGATTCTCTGAAGGGCAATCGCAGGTTCAGGTAGAAGTGGATGCACGAACATGCCCTGAAGAGAACACTGGCCAGTCCAACCAGGCCTATGAGAGCGAAGATGTTGTCCGAGCTCCGGACCAGGTCAGCGACTTCGATGAAGGTGGACCTGAACTTCTTGAGAGACTCTTTGGACTTGATGCTGGACCTCAGATCTTCCTGGAGCGATTGCAGGACAATCTGGAGAAGGCAGCAAACGAGGCAGTACAGCATGATGTGAGAGGTCACGTTTCCGCAACAGATGATGAAAGTGACGATGTGCGAGCAGGGCGCGATGCTTTTTCTGTGGAACCAGTCAAGCTTGGTGTAGTTCCTCCTGACAACGTCGAACCACTTGTTGGCGTGGATCGGGAATACAATAACTGTAGCCAGGACATAAGTCGCAAACATAGAGAAGAAAATAAACAGTCTGCAAATGGTGTAACTAGATAGGAACAACTCTCGTTTGTTTAGAAGGCTGAAAATGCGGTTAGAAAACCTGTTAAACTTGTGGCTGTATACTGCCACAGAATTGACAATGCAAGCGCTGACGACAGCGTTGATCAGTGGAAAGGTGTCATAGGTTAGGTTCATTTCAGTAACATATTTGCATATTCTGTAACCAAGGTAGAGGTTGACATACCCAATAGAAAAGCAGCGAAGACAGCGAAACGATATTCGCCATGTTATAGATTTTTCGTTATTAGGAGTCGGAAATCCATGGAGACTGAAAAGTACGTTGGTTAAAAAGAAGGTGATCTTGGCGTTGATATAATGATATTTAGATTTGTTTATTGCTTCTTCCATTCTAAAGAAATGGCAAAACTGAAAAAATTTCCGACACGATGAAGTGGTATATCCTTGATAATTACATGAAATATTTTCCCTCATTCAGCGATCTTCCAAACTAAACAATGATAAACTGCATAATGGCTCAAGACATTACATAACCATTGCTTAAGTAATTTTTTACGTGTTTACTTTAGCTTGAAGTTAGCCGTACAAAGCAAGCACATAACACTTTCGCAAGGCAATATTGGTGTGCAAACTTTGACATGGCATCAGTTGACTTAAGAAATCGATATGGTTACTTAAGAGATGCTATTTAAAGGGATAAGTGTTGTTTCTGTGGTGGGGAAGAGGGTAGAAAATATTAAAAAGATTAAAAAAACTCTTAAACCAAATAAGCAAATTAGTTCATGTTAAGAGTTACGATTGTTGTGATTATAATACAAGTACAAAAACATGTACTTACGGAATATTTGGAGTGTTGGCAAGTTTTCCGATCATGATGAGCCATAGATTTATCTGAAAAAAAAAATTAATATATGTCCATAACATTAACTAAAGTAAAGAATTTACATTTATAATGGTATACATATTCGTATTTTAATCATCTATATAAAAATATTAATTTCCATTTCCATATTTATTTTATACAACTAAATATTATGCAACTAGAAGGTAGAGAAATGACGACAGCATGTTATCACCAAATCCAACAGAGAACTTCAAAGTTAAAGTATTAGTCGAATTGAAGTATTAGAATATATTTTTTAGAATAACCAATATGCGGGGAGGCCAATGGAAACTACTTGGAATTTTTATGGTAGTTTAAATAAATGCTGTTGTTCGATGGAGGTTGATTTCGTGGAGGGAAAAATACATTGATCAAAAACTTGTGATATTTGCCAGGATAAAACGAATTTGTAACTGATATTTCTATTTTCAAGAACTTTTAATAAGGATATGAATAATATTTCATTAATAGCTCTTTGATTTAGACCAGTCACAATCCATGAGATGTAATAACTTTATTTTGTTTGACTTCAAACATCGACGATCAAACATGGTATTAATGAATGATGCAAACTTATGGAAACACACTCGAGAGCAATATAATAATGTAATACATTTGTAGAAAAATAACCCATGTAAAATATTTTGACATAATAAAACATAACTATGATTGATCAAGTCATTTATACTAGAAATTTAGTTTAATATTTGTCTGTTCAACATCAATTTAAGGTAGGGGAATACCCAAAATTCTAAAATTTTTACCATTACTTTAATCTTTTCCAAATTTGGCATAGTGATTTCACATATAATGAACAATGCTATTTAGCCATTTTTTTTTAAAAAATTAGACATAATTTATTTTAAACTGTGTTTTTTTACAAAAAAAAAAGAGGTTTACGCTAACAAGTATACCACATTGAATTTTCCTCCTATAAACATTAATTATAAGTTAAATTCTCCGTTTTGAACTGATCAATGCAATGACCCTCTAGAGTTACATACAAATTACAAGAAAAGAAGTTATTAAGAAAAATATCATGAATTTAACTAAAAAAATTATTTTTTTTAGATTAACTTACACTTGAACATTAAAAAAACTACTATATTTGCACCAGATGTTAGAGGCTTATATCACAAATATATATTGAAATAGCCTCGGTAAAAAATTCAGGTAAAATAATGTAAAACTTTTTAGACTAGAAGTGTTGGCGCAACCCCCCTTTTTTAGGTGAAAAACACCGTGTAAAATAAATCAATTATATATAAATAAAAAAAAAATTGCCTAAAAAGTATTGCTCATTATATATGAAATCACTATACCAAATTTGGAAAAGATTAAAGTAATAGTAAAATTTTTAGAATTTTGGGTATTCGCCTACCTTAACAAATTTTAACAATTTGATAAAATTTTATGCAAACCAATTAATTGGTTCACTTAACACAGTTTGAGACCTTTTTAACAATTAATCTCTGACTCTGAACTACGCCGCTCTTTTAACGGTTCGCCGCCACAATCGCTCCCCACCCACATACAAAACATCTCCTTCTTAACCCTTTCAGTCCCAAAAATTTACTACTCTACAGAAACATCTGATATTCACAAAATAAGCTTATTTTGGGTCAAATATACGAATTCCATAAGAAGAAAAAATCCATTTAAATTTTTTATATGGTTTTTGAAACAATGCCAAAATTATTTAACTGTGGAAAACAACAAAACAAAAAAATATATATTACCTGAAAACACTTCGAGTTATATATTTTAAGGCAACTGACCAAATCATTAAGAAAAAATTTAGTAGTTATTTTAACCGAAATAGTTTAAATTGTGTTTTAAATATGTGGAACTGAAGTGAACTTATCAAAAATCAGGAGAAACGCTTGTTGACAATCTTCTAAATAAAAAAATAGTAGTTCTGACTTCTATTGAGATTAAAGTAAAATTTTGTCTGATAGAACAAAGTGTGAAGAATCGAATGATGTGTGTTTGGATGTCATTGCGGGACATAAACATTTTGAAAAAAATATTGAAAGTGATGATGCCAAATGGCATCACTGGGACTGAAAGGGTTAAGGACCGAAAACAACCCCCCACGACACCTATTCCGCAGTCGGTAATGAGTCGAAGAGAACTTCTTCCCGAAAGTTCTTTTTCTCGAGCTAGTTCGAACCGCTATTTTCTTCTATTTGTTTGTTTCAACTGCAGCTCTCATTAGAGCAATTTCGTGGAAGGCGGGGGAAATTTTTTGGATTTGTTTGTTTGCTTGAAATTGGGGGATTTTTTTTAGTAGAGATTTTTATTTTTTATTTTCGCACCCCACTACTCATCCTTATATAAATTTCAGTGTTTACTTCCGGGTTTTGGCGGGATTGTGTCGGCTAGGATGCTTGATTTGGCGAAATATGCCTGTCTAGGCACGTAAATAGACAGGCATATTTCGTACAGGCGTATATCAATGTAAAACTAGAGAATAATTTTATTTACACGTAAAAAAAGTTTATATACAGAAATAATATTATAGCTTCAGAGTTTCATCACCCATATTACAAATATGAGAGAAAATATCTTGTCAACTTGTTTTTGTTTTAAAATTTATTTTTCCCTGGTTGTCTCGTTCCTCGCTTTTTACAAGGTCCCCACACTGCTGAGTAATTTGCAGCAAGTTTAGTATTACACTTAAATTGTAGGCAGACTATCCCGTAACTCTAAAACTACTACAAACACTATGATTGAAGTATATTTCAAGGGGTTGAGTTATATATATGTAAAAAAAAAATTTAAAGTATACATAAGTTGATTATTCCTTTCCTTTCCGCTATCTTTTGGAGTCGAGTTTACAACTAGGAAATACGTCATCAAGACTTAGACCAAATTATATAATGACAAATAATATTGGAATCGGAATTTACATTGTTATCACAAGCAGTAACCCATTTTAACAGTACTGGTTAGATTTAAAATTCCAATATATCATTAAACTTCGAAATTGGCCAGTGATTTTAAAAATATTTTCAAAGACAGCGTCTTTTATTCTCCCAAACAGGTGCAATATTTCAATAGTAAAATAAAATCACAACTATATCATAAGATATTGTATTCTCCTAGCAGTAACCCAAACTATATAAACTTAAAAAGATTTTTAAATCTTATATATCAACCCAGTTCGAAATTGGCGAGCGATTTTTTCAGTACCCCCCCCCCCCCCCCAGCAACTTTTATTCTCACAAGACACGGCGCAAATCTTCATTTTATGTACTATTTTCTTTTTAGTTAATCAGCGTAGCATTTTGCAGACTATTTTGAGTTTCGGGGAGTTACTTCCGATTTGATACACGTAGTTGGCGTTTGGGATGAGGAGGAACTTTTTTCTTTCATCTCCCATCTTCGTTACTTTTTTCTTGTCTTTTGACTTGTTTCCGAAACTAGCTATCGGTTTTCGATCTTTCGCGGATTGTCTTTTGTTTAACCGTTGCATTCCTGGTTTGTTTCATTTTTACCTCCTATTAAAAAAGTTAATCAGGTTTTTTTTTATAAGAGCTGTTACCGTTTGCCATTGTTCTTAAAATTTTTCGAAAAATTTACAATTTTAACCCTCTAATGTAAACTGCTGCCATATTACAACAAGTAACATAATACACTTTATTCTATTAAAGTAGAGCTCCCTCTTGATAAATTTGTGTTTTTTTCCATCTATTACATCCCATTTTGAAGTTTTAGTTACTAATAACCCTTATAGATGACAGTTGTAAAAGTGTATTCAAAATTAAAGAGTGAAGTTATTAACTGTTGTGAAATTACGTCTTTGGCAGTATTCAAAGTATAATAATATTAGTACTAAATACAAATAAATTGTTTTAAAAAAATATAGTTCAAGAGGGTTATTTTAAAATATATTTAATAGTTTTCAAGTCATTTTTATCAAAATAGGAATTTCATAGTTGGTTTTTGACACATGGTAAAAAATTTAAAATTATTTAAATTCCAATGTAATTTTTTTTAGTACCTTTCCCATAATGCATGCATATTAAAGAAACAAATATAAATTTTCGATATGAAAAAAAGCATGCATTACAGGGTTAAAAGTTAAAAAAAGGCTCGTAAGGACATAAACGCATATCGAGAATAATTAAAAGGTTTTTTTTTAAAGCAATTCACGATAAGCTCAGTGCCACAAAACATCGTATATTAAATCGTATTCTGCAAAGTATTGTTTTATATTTGATATAGCAAACTTAAGATAATAAACTTAAACTTAATTATAATTTTGCAAACAATATTAAATATTGATGCTGTATTTTCCCCAACAAATATCGAAATATACGACAAATATAGTCCTAAAAATATTTAATTATTAACTACTAAAAACCAGCTGTTATGTTTCCTTTAAGGAAATTGTATTATTACCTTCATATTCTGGTGAACAAATGAGCAAATGTTAAAACAATACTTTGCCTTATATTGATTTCAGAAATAGTGCTAGGTGTAAAGTTCGTTCCAAGTAATCCTTCTTTAGCAAAAATTCACCATTTGTCATCTTTTATAAATAATCAATATACCTTTAAGAGCAAAATATAACAAATTTTAAGGAAAACATCTGTTTATATAATACTTTTTAAGCCGTAGTTACCTTTAAATATTCACAGAAGGGTTTAACATTATTTTCATAATTTATCAATTATTACATAACCGTATACTATATTTTCGTTCGAAATGTATTTAATTTTTATGTTACAACGGTTCTCATATCTGTTGAAAAATGTCTAAATGGAAATACTTTTGCAATGTTTGTGATTTCACAAAATGCATTAGCTTTATGGGACTGACTGACAACTGAACATCCCTCTTACAAATGGAAATATGCTATGGAGAAGATCCTTCCGCGAATGTAAAGAGTTCCATATAAATTATTTGCGAATCCACTCAAAAAACATGTTTCAAACATAAGTTTCTTTTAAGGTCTAACAGATTTGAATATTATTTGAGAAAATTTCGCAATTTTATCAGAATGAAAAGTGTATTTTGGTTAAATTGTATTCAGATAATTTTGTTTGTAAATATTACATTACAATAGTTTCCAACTAACGGACCAACCGCGCTTTCCCCCCATACCTTTTTAATATTTGTTTTTACCCAAGTTACAATCTCAGAAATAACAATTTCATTTTTGAAGCTTCATGAATCCTCAAGCCTCATTTCGTTAATTTTGAGGATTGTTTCGTCAAACTATCACGTGACTTTAGAGTAAACGCGAATCCTCACTTTTACGATCGTGATTTGACGATTATGTTTCTTGATTTTGAGGAAACTGAATCCCATTGTTGTACTCACATGCTCAAAAATGACGAAATATTTCTTTAGTTCAGACGACATTCAAATCCTCATAAAAATAACGATTCAAATGTCCTTACTTTGAGGAAACGAAAACTCAGAGCATTTGAAAGTAAACGAATCGTCAAAACTAAGGACAATTTCGTCGTTTTTGAGTATTCACTTCTGAGAGTGTAGGTTGGCACGGAGTGTAATGACGTTGAAGGCACAATGCGTTATTTTCTTAAACATCCCAGGAAAAAAGTCTCGTTTCTGACTGAAAAGCTGAAATTCTAGTGTTCCGGTCGCGGAGTGTCTTGGATCAGTGGATTGTTTGTTGAGTGGAAGAAGACAATGCCAGGAATTGCTTTAAAAAGAACTGTCCCGGGAAATCACCCATTACTGTTTGGTTGAGTTAAAGCTGGTTTTGGTCGGCTATTGGTGGCGGTTACCTTATTTGCAACTTAATTTGTTCTACCAAATTTGTCAAGATTATTGTATTTATTTGTCTAATTTGTAGTAGGGGTCTTTGTATTATTTTTTATTTAAGTACACTCTTAAAACAAACGAGCGATTTTAACTCGGTCCAAGTTAATTTTCGGTCCACCAGTGTCGAAAATGCACTTCCCGTAGGAATGGATCCTTTGTTAAACCTCCGACAGGATCACTCCAAACGAGTGATTTTAACTCAGTCTGAGTTAACATTTACTCCTTTCCAGTGTCAAAAATGCACTTCTCCAACAGGAGAGGATTTCATTTTTGTTTTGTTTTAAGAGTGTAGAAAGCTAATTTTATGTGTCTAAAATTCAAATAAATTGTCACTAACCTTTCAGTCCCGGCATCATCATTTTAGATTTAGATATTTATCAAAAAGCTCATCTTTCGATTCTTCAAACTTTTTTCTTTTAGAATTTTTTTTTATTACTCCCAATAGATATCATCCCTATTATTTTTTTTAAAATTACGTTTAAAAAAATGATGATTCCAAACGGCACAACTGGGACTGAAAGGGTTAAAGGGGGTATGTGAACGTTTTTCATTAAAAAAAAAACTAAATGTTCCTCACTTCCCCTAGTGCCACAATTAATTTACACTACCAAAAATCATCCTCATCTCAAGATGACGAATGCGGTCCAGTCCCGCGTTTGCGACGAGGACACATCGCGCCTCGTGTCGAGCCAGACGTGTCTCTTGTCACCCTCACGCGCGCCCCCTATTAGGGGCCCGACAGGGGCGCCCCCCGTGTCTGACAGCAGTCGTAATTGAGGGAGCGCCCTCCACTTGTCACCCAGACCATAAGGCAGGACTCACTTAGGAGAGGGGGACTCTCGCAATAGGCCTCATCTCGGCAAAAGAGTGAATAGGATTATGAGGCCAGACTGACAGGCAACAACACCTTTAAAAAAGGGTGAGACGGGTTGATATAAAAGTTAAGATGTTTTGTGGATTTTTTTTATATATCTACACTCTTAAATCAAACGAGCGAATTTAACTCAATCTGAGTAATTTTCACTCCTCCAGTCTTGAAAATGCACTTCTCCGAAAGGAGTGGATCCTTTGTGTGTTAAACCTCCAACAGGATAACTCCAAACGAGTGATTTTTTTAACTCAGTCTGAGTTAATATTCACTCCTTTCCAGTACCGAAACTGCACTTCTCCAACTGGAGTGGATTTCACACTTTTGATTTAAGGGTGTACCTAAATATCTCAAGTAATAACTACCTCAGTATCTAAATTAATCTATGCGCCTTAGTTATTATCTCAATTAATATCGAGCTCAATCAATACTTACATCAAATGATGTCTACATGAAATTCCTACAAGAACTGATGTCTAAATCAATTAATATATGTATCAATTAATATCTACATAAATTAATATCTACCTCAACTATACCTCACTATCTTATAGCAATCAATTGATTACTCGACTAAATAAAAGTTTTTTTTTATTTAATCATAGAACGTGATTCTTCATAGAATAGTATCGACCGACAATGTATCTTAAATATTAATATGCACAAATCTATTCTGGATGCACCTTATAATTTTAAACAACATTTCTATTAATTACATATATACGATCTTACTAAAAACACAATCGTAGATTTAGTGGTTTATACGTATCAGTGTTACAATATGGAAGTTACTAGGTGCATTCTCAAAATCTACCATTACTTCAACTTGAATTTTAAACAAAACTCAACAATTAAATTGAACTTTATTTTATTACTATTTAAAAGGTTTTAGAATTTTGTATCTTTTCCTCGCAAAAAGAAAAAAAAATGTCGTTTCAGTTGAATATGGAAAAGCTTTTTAAAAGAAACGGAATTTTAATAGTTGAAACAAAATCATCTCTCACGGGAAAATTAATTCAATGGTCAAAAAACATAAAAAAATATTTTGCATAATAATTTTATAACTCATAAACCTAATAATAAGGATTAATTGGTATTGCAGAAGTGTCATCCGGCGTGAAAAACTGAGGTTGCAACAATATGTCGGAAAATTGCCGACTATCGTCTGCGGAATGTTGTGGGACAGTTGAAAATTTACTAACTGCGGAAGTCACTTGCGTGTTAATCCCCAGGATTTACTATTTTTATATTTGGAGTTGGAATAGCAAAAGTGTCGCCAAGTCAAAGCGACGAACGGCAGCATAATTCAAGAGATGATTTTAATGGCAGACTTTATTTGAGAATTTAATTAAAAACATGACCAAAAGCAAAAACCCGTAAACTTCTAAAATAGCTTAAATTTCAAAAACAAACTTTTCTATAAGTTTAGAAAACAATTTTAATGATTTCAACGTTTTAAAAAAAAGACTTTTTAAAAATTAAACGAATTTACGTCGTCATTTCAGGTATGTATTTATCCGGACCGTTTAAGTTTTTGTTACAAAGCATGTCCTTCCACACTTGTGCTGCAAAATGCACGACGAAAGTTCAAGACCTTAGAAATATCAAAGAATATGAAATATAAATGGATGAATGCTAGGTTCATACTGGAAGACATATTTCCAAGAAAATACGTACTGAAACCATTCTCACTTATTTTGGTACAGTTGGGATAGATACTCCTGACGGTAAAAGGAAGGTCTTCTGACGGTAAAAAAAAGAGAGACCGACCAAGGCTGACGTGGTGACAGAACAGCTTGAAGGAGAGAGTTGGCCAAGCTGGGCAGTTGCCAGGGAGGCCGCACTGAACCAGTTAGGTTAGGTTTGAATTATCGTAGCACTAGAGCTACACGAGGGCTATTGCCTTACTGAACCGGAGGAACTGGGTTTAAACAATTGCGGCCTTATGCGCCTATAAGGGTTGACGAGTTTCAATTCAAGGCAAGGGATAGATACTGTTAAGTCATATAATTCTTTAAATATTCTTAAACAATTCCATTTGAATGGAGCAATATTAAAAAATGCCTTTGATTTTTTTTTGTTTAATTGAGACATTCTGTTTTCCTTAAAATTTGTGTTTTCAGAAATATCCCTAAACTAGCAGTTTCATGCACGTCACCCACGGCCTCAAATATTCAAGTTGTTTTCTCTTGCAACTCGCAACACTTGCGAACATACCTCAACTGCGAACCCTGTTGCTCCTGTTACAGCACCGCAAGAGGTCCGTAAATTACAGGCCCGGATGCAGTAACTTCATTTGTAGGAAATCCTGAGAGTAACACACTCCTGTTAAGTCCAAACATCTTAAAAAAAGACGCGTTTGTACTGTTTTGGTTAGGATTTCACACGTCGCTTGTAAATTAGAATACCGATTGAGGGTTTTATTGGTCTAGAGGGATTTGGTAATGAAACAGCATGAGGGGGTATTGGGAAGTTTTTGCTTTGAAGTTTTAAACGATCGTAAAGTTAAAGTAAACATTGTGATTTTGTGTTAGTAACAAAAACTTCACCTCGATACTTTAGGATGCAATAAATTATAGGAAGTCTTGTTTATGATTTCCAAAATGTGGATTTTTTAGGGAGGAACTCGTCTCATGACCTAATCTTTGAACGGTGTGACTGAAACAGTTTTATATTCAACGTATTAATGGATGGATTAAAATATTTTAACGATTTACAGTTAAAATAATAGGTATGAGAAACTACACCAGTCATAAAGTGACATACATGAAGCCCAAAACGACAGTTTCTCAATTTATAGTAAAACTTTTGGCACTTAATGAATATGATTATGTAGCTTTGCCGCCACAGTGGCTGAATGGTTAGTATACTAGCCTTTGGTGCTTGGGGTCGGGTTCGAATTCCGGTCAGGCATGGATGTTTGTGACAGTCAATAAATGTTGTTATTTGTCTATGTGTTATTCATTTCTTTGTGACTGTAAAATTTCTTTCTGTGTCTGTCCCACTTGACGAAAGCTTATAAGCGGTTCTCTGAACAAGCACACAAGCTAGAATATATATGTATCATACCATATATACCATACTATATGTAGCTTTTTTTCCTATGCTGATATTGAAAACGTCACTAGACAGTAACTCAGAATTTCGTTGTGTTTAGTTGGTGTAGGGGAGAGTGTTGTACCTTGGGACAATTTTTACATTTTAATTTTTTTTCTTCGATAATTATTGTCAAAATAAAATTTCAAAGCAGCATTTCAACACACCAATATATTCCTCTATATTATATTTTTTTTGAATTCTGGCAGCTTGAAATTAAAAAAATTGCCACTCATTTAAAGTAGAGAGGATAAACTGTCCCAAGGTACAACATCATGCTGTACCTTGGGACATGCTTTATAATTCAGTCAATAGTCATACACTTGAACTAATTTGTGTCAGGAAACAAACTTTATTTCAAAATGCATCAGAAAATTTGCTCTTTAGAACATTTCATCACACGGAAGGAAAAATATTTATCAGGCGTTGCCAGAATTATATTTTCAAACTTCAATAAAATATATCCAAAACAGAGCTGATTGTATTTTACATGTTTTGTGGAATTGCTTTTAAAATAAATAATAAAGATATTTTTATTTATCCAAATGATTAAGAATTTAATCAAATTATTAATACTGTCCCAAGGTACAACACACTATATGGTTTAAATAAAAGCAAGATAGTGGCCAATCCAAATGCATTGTTATTATTTTCTCATAACCAAAATATTTTAAAATCTTCTCTTTTATGAAGAAAATAAAATGCAGTTGACTTTTTGTAAGAGTACTAAGGTAGAAAATTATATTAGAATGAGAAAAATATTTACTTTGGGGTAATGAAATATTATTTTTTCTCACCATTTCATCAATTCAATGATGCTAGTGTTAAATTTTATTATTATGATGTCTGTAAGTTAAGGCTACTATTAGAAATAAACAATGTATGAATATTGCCAATAGATTCTTAGAAATTATCAGTGTCCCAAGGTACAACACTCTCCCCTACTATATAAAGTAATATATGTCGTCTTAATGAAGCAAGACATTGAAGATAGAATTTATAGAAAATAAATACTAAGTCTCCAAAGGGTAAGTCCTTATTCTATGCAGATATAACTTTCCGGTTCGAATGCTGACTTAGGTGAAGAAAGTCGAATAAAAATTAATTAGATTAGAATATGAAACACGGTAAAGAATATACAGATGGTGTTTGAAACTCACACACTACATGGGATAGAGATAGAGATGTATAAAACTTGCATGTTTTCCAGCAACATACATATTTTATAATTTTAAAAATATTGCTTAGTTTTAAAATTCAAAAATGTTCTAGCCAATTATGATATTCAGATAATGCAATATAATTTCAAAAAAAAAAAAAATTTAAAGGAATTTAAATTTCATTTAAAATTTAATTTTTAATATTATTCAGTGAAAACAAGTCATCCAATTTTCTTCCTCACCACAGTTCAAGTATGCAGTATAGAAATAATGTTCTACGGGAAAAGGGTAAATAGTCCTAATTTACGATTGCGAGAATCGAATAAAAAAAGATTTTTCACATTCAATAAATCACTTAATTCGTTATTTCAAGACATATTTTAGTATTTTTATTTGTTAGATTATTATTTTGGTACTATTATTAGGTATTATTTTGCTTTAGTTAGAGACAGTGTAATATTAATTATTTTTTTCCTTCGATTTTAACGTAACAGGGCGAATGAATATCCGGGCGGACGTATCGCGTAGGAGCGACCAATCGGAGAGGCAAAATTCCGTTTGTTTACGCGCGTTTCCTCCGCGTAGAACATTTCAATGCCGCAAATTTAAGGTGTGTTTGGTGTAGAATGAAGGATCTACAAAAAATTGCAATGGCGAAATCGTTAAAAAAAAACTCTTCGACTTGTGTTTGATTATGTTGATATTTTGAGTAGTTTTGGACAAGCCGTTTGCAAGATGGTTAAATCTGAATGCAGTAAACACGAAACGCCGTATTTTAAGTGACCATTCAGTTAGTTGTATTGGAGACGACTATTTATATTTTCATTCGCTTTGACACTATTTGAGCTGTTTTTCGTTTTCAAAGTGGGAGTGTATTTTTTTTACAAGTTGTCCACCCACTGGACCTGGTGGATAAAGTTATATGATAAACAGACAGAAATACAAGATGTTTACAGCGAAAGTTCTGGAAGTATTCGTTACCCTATTTTGTATTTGTCTTCCGTGGTTCATTGCACTACTCCCCCTCTGCTAAACATTCTGTTTGTTGGTGGCTAAATGTTTGTTAGTCACCATTTTGTTTTCCAGAACGAAAATATTTTTTCTTTACAGTGATAATAGAAGTCGGTTGCTTTTTTTAGTTAAAAATGTAACATTCACAAAAAATGCAGGATTTTTACTATAAAAAACGTTTTAATATGATTTAATGATGAATGTTACGCTGACGTTTTATATCCTGAAATTAAGGCAATATTTAAAGTAAAGATTATTTTGAGTTTGATTTATTTAGGAATGCTGTCATTATAGTTTAATATTGAATAAGATATGAGTCATTATGCTCATCGACGAATTTTATAGTGATAATTATAATTGGTAGTCAATCGAAAATGAAAGTTAAAAATAATGTAACTTTGCTGCAAAGGGTTAGTTTATTCTATAGGCTTATTTATTTCAAAAATACCCACACAACATAGAAAATAAGTAAAATTATAGTTGTGCAAAATTACCAGACTAAATAAACAATAAACTAAAACAGCTAATACAATAAATATAAGATAAAAATCCATACGAATGTACTTTTGAAAACCTTAAGACTTACACAGCGGTGGTTAGAACTATGACAAAGGAAATTTCCACATAAAAACATCATTGCTGAAAAATATTTACACATAAGCATAAAAGAGACACCTTTAAAAAAATTTAGACATAAAGCACTTCTTACTTCAAAATGTTAGATTACAGAACATAAAATGTTTGAAATTACAGAGTAATTTTTAGACGCATTGAAAAAAATATGATACCGTATAATATGGATACATTTTTAAGGATAAATAGCATGTTTCAAGTTTAAACATTTAATCCTTAATAAGATCTCCCTTATTTTCAAAAACTTCAGTTGTCAGTGTTAGCGTTATGGAGTTAGAAAGATTTGTCGATAAGATCAGGTAATTTTTTTCCTTTTCCAATTTTGACCGTCACTGTATTAAAATATAAGATATGTGGAAGATTCATTCTAGAACATTCAATGATTAATAAGTTCTCCCTTAATTTCAAAAACTTCAGTGATCCAGTGTTGGAGTCATGGAATTAGAAAGTTCTGTTGACAAGATCAGGTTATTTCTCACTTTTGTCTTTATAGCTTTGATCGCCACAGTGTTAAAATATAGAGATCTTTGGAGAAGCTATTGTATTATTTATATAAATAATTGTTTTTAACAAAATTCGATTTTGTAAGAATATGCAGGACTCTTGTCATTACTATGTTTTTTTCAAGTGCCTTTGAACCCGCGGGACGAAAAAGCGTACAAATTCTATAATTAAGCACTCCAAGTGTGGAAATAACTCCACGCTCAAAAAACGAATATTTTTTTTTTTCAGTTGTCGGCGTCACAGAGAAAAAGGTGATTACGTCCGCCACATAAAAACGAAAAGGTGTCGACGGTGACTGAAGAGGTAGAAGGAAAGACAGACAGACAAAAAAAAAGAAAACAAAAATAAAATCACGGTTAATACGACAGAGAGGGGTGCAAAAGAAATACTCTACACTAAAATATAACGAAAAGCGTCGTTTAACAGGACTGGGGGACACCGGAGAGACAGAAAAAATATTTTTGTGTATAAAAGGTTAACAACCCCAAGAAAAGGTTTGAGGTCATCCTTTACTTAAGACTTTTTTTATGGAGTAATAAGGGAGCGTAAAAAGAGATTTTGCGGTTTGAAAAGGGGTCGGAGTTGAGAAGAACTCTTGCTGCTTCAGCAGTTGTTGGGTTATCTTCGGGAAGTTGCGAGTTTCACGCCATCCGTCAGCGTGTCATGTCAATGCAATAATTACTGTATCAGGGGGCAGGTTGGGTGACAAGGAAAATATCTTCTTGTGAGGCTTTTTCTGAATGAGTGGGTAGGTCGGGCTTAAGTCACACAACTTAACCTACTGCAGAATAAAATAAAAAGAAAGTAGAAAAATGGAGGGAGTAGGTCCACAACCGAGCCTACACTCTTAAAACAAAAGAGTGAATTCCACTCCAGTTGGAGAAGTGCATTTTCGACACTGGAAAGGAGTGAATATTATCTCAGACTGAGTTAAAATCACTCGTTTGGAGTAATCCTTTCGGAGGTTTAACACACAAAGGATCCACTCCAAAAGGAGAAGTTCATTTTCCAGACTGGAGGAGTGAAAATCAATCAGACAGAGTTAAAATCGCTCGTTCATTTTAAGAGTGTATATTGTCCATTTAGATACCAGAAGAAAGTTTATTTTCGTGTAAAAAAATTTCTTGCTTATCATCATCAATGGTTGACCTATCCACGATTGTTGGAGCGGAAACAGGGATCAACCTGGGTCAAAAAATGCTGTAGCAAAAATGCTAAAATGTAAAAAAAAAAGCTGTAGCAAAATGCTCAAGGAAAATTAATTGCTTATAAATCAACGTCACGCCACTTAAATCATTTGAATCTATACACAACTCAATCTTTTTGTAGCAGTTAATTTTGTTAAGCAGTATAGCTTAACAATGCATTGATGATTTTTTTTTTATAAATCACGACCTGACAAATTTAAATAATTATATAAAACTATACTACTAAAAATACTTTTATTTTTTTTTATAAACATTTTTAAATAAGTACAAGTAAGTTGGTATTTACTTATTTGATTTATGGTGTTGGACTATCTTCAGATTTGTCTATGAACACGTTTTTACTGTTCATTTGGTGTATTAAATCAAGTTTTGCTTGTTTGAAATACCAAACTTTTGGTCTAATACATATCCTTATTAAAGTGGTTCAAACAATTTGTTTAAAAAAAATCCAAGCACTTTTCCAGAAAAATTTTAGGACCAGAAATCAACTTGCAACATAAAATCTAAGTCGATTTAAAAAAACACACCTAAATATTGTTTAAAATCAGAAACCCCAGTATAGGGAGCAGTAGAATAAAAGGTTCAAGCGTTAAGGGGTCTAAGGAGTCTTAAAAATGTGCAAAGAAGGAACTACAAAGCATAGTTTGATCTTTCATGTAATTTTTTAACTACTCAATATACAAGTATAATTTTTTTATATGTAATTCTACAAGATTTATTTAATATGAAACACATTTTAAAATTTATGATATTTTAGCCAAAACTAAAATAAATGATATGAAACATAAAGCTATTTGAACACATTGTGATTAGGCTTGCGCGGCAAATTGTGAGGTCAAAATTGAAGAAATGACCAAGAAAATGACTTTATATTGTACAAATATGTACAAACAAAGACTTATACCTAAATTCTCAGCTCAATTTTAATTAGAATTTATTTTAAGAACTTTTTCTAAAAAAATTTATAAAATTTTTTGAATTTTGATTAAAAAATTTTTTTTAAATTATTTCTAATTAAAATTGAGCTGAGAATTTAGGTATAAGTTCTAGTTTGTACATATTTGTACAATATAAAGTCATTTTCTTGGTCATGTCTTCAATTTTGACCTCACAATTTGCCGCGCAAGCCTAATCACAATGTGTTCAAATAGCTTTATGTTTCATATCATTTATTTTAGTTTTGGCTAAAGTTTCATAAATTTTAAAATGTATTTCATATTAAATAAATCTTGTAGAATTACATATAAAAAATTATACTTGTATATTGAGTAGTTAAAAAATTACATGAAAGATCAAACTATGCTTTGTAGTTCCATCTTTGCACATTTTTAAGACTCCTTAGACCCCTTAATAAAAAGTATTTTAACATTCAAGGTGATCACGACTCTCGGACATCGTGAATCGGACACTTGATTAGAAAATATATTCTGGTTGTCAGAGTTGGCCTGAACCGGAGCTACAAAAGCAACAAGATAATCTTCCGATCACAAAGAGTCAGACAACTGTCAATCATTCTCACGTAATGTGACATCATGGTAGATTTCGTTAAAATTACTAAGCTGTAATATATGAGTATATCAGGAAGCACAATTGGACTGATTTTAAAATGGTAGGTTGCACTGTGCTGGCCGACATTTGAAGATATCTTAGAGTAATCTAATCTGAATTCATCTTATCATTTTGATTAAATTTTTTACTTTCATTATTAGAATCGGTTATTTGAACTTGTTGTTTATTGAAGTTTAAGTTTAGTTTCACCGAATTACGTCGTCGCATTTTCGCGACGGCCAATAATATTTTTTTTCGCACTTTCGTGTAACTCGTCGCATTTTGCGACAAATGCGGCTGCAGATTGATCCCTGAGCGGAAATTAAACTCCAAAAAAGCAGTTATCTTTTTAAGTTTATATTAATAATCCAAATATAAGACAAAAGAAGACCCTATTCCTGAACAAATAAGTAGGACAAATTAAGTCGCAAGATTTTGTAATAATATAAAGGTGTTAATGATATTTACAAAGTCGACATTAATGAGTGAAAGTCATCGGGAACGTTTCTAGCGGACGTGCTCTTTACCAAATACCAATAACAAGCAAGGATTCCACCTCAAAAACCCCAAAGAAGTTTAAAACAACAGATGAATAACGACAACAAGAGATCAACCATTTTTTTCTTTTCAAAAAACAAGAAAAGTTGTTTTTTTGAGGGAGAGGAAGACTTTTTCCCGAGACTCGCGTCACAACTTGTGCTCCTCACATCCAACCGAGGTTTGTAAAGTAAAAAAAAATTACGAGGAAGGAGGTGGGTGAGTTTGACAGATACTCGCTGTCAAGAGTCGGAGGAAACCTGCTCCCGTTTGCAGAAAATGGCGACAAGGGACTCTAATTATATCCGAAATGAGCAGGTTTTTGATAATGAGGCTTCTGCCTGTGATGTCTTTTAGCAAGCTTTTATTGCTGATACGGAGTAAAACATTTTGTTGCTCAACAATGGAAGATCTATAAGTAATCATTAGTATCACGTTTTTTCTACTTGGTTTGAATTATCGTCGCACTAGAGCTACACAAGGGCTATTGGCGACTGGCGTCATATTCTAGAACCACAGTCAATTGACGAGCCGACACATGAGCAGGCACCCAACGCAACTGTTAAGGGTGACATCGTACGCAAAGTTAAAACTTTAAAGATATTTAACGTGCCCTCCCTCCACACGGGGTATTATTCGTCGGATATTTTTGACTGCATGGGCTAGTTATAGGTCGGCACTTATGTTGGCGATGCTCGGCACCGAACCTGGGAAATTCCACATGCTAAGCGAATGCCTAAACGTCTGGGCTCCCCATCAGCCCCACACAACAATGGAAGAGATATAACTAATCACTAGTATCACTTTTTAGCCTACTTTTCTTTTTTTTTAATTCGAAGAATTAAAAAAAAATGAAAAAGTAGGTATTGACATGCGGTCGATGTCCGTCCGTCCGTCTGTCTGTCTATCCGTCTGTCCGTCTGTCCGTACCCCCCTTCCAAAATCAGTTCTATCAATCCGATCTTAAAAATTCTTTTTTTATTAGAAAGGTATGACCTCAGACACCCAACTTTTATACTTTTTGTCCGTCTGTCTGTACGATAGGACGGACATAAATCGACTATTTGATGACGAATTTCCCATTGAATTAGCATTGAAATTCAATTTCGAGTCATTTAAATCGCTGAATTTAACTACAAATGCTACGGACAAGTGATATACATCAAAAAATTCAGCGTATCCAAATAAGAATATATTGAAAATTTCAGAAAAGAATTCGAATTCGAAGTACTTCAATTATTTAAAAAACTTCAAAATTTAATGCTCATTTAAAAAGCATAGGAAGCCATTTTATTAAAGATAAATCACCATTACCATGGCAACAATCGCTTGAGAAACTTTAATTCTTTTAGGCAATGAATTAAAATAAATTTATTTTTGCGACATCGATCAGTTTGAAATGACGTCAATTTTATTTCACTTCAAGATTCTGTATGTAGGTAAGCCATGTTTTCATTCTATTCAAAAGAGAAAAATATTACATATTTATTCTTTGAAATATAAATTTTTGCAAACGATTTAAGTTATAATTATTTAGTTTTCGAAATTAAATAAATGAAACTAGCCAAATTTAGCAAATAAATGTTTATTGATTAGTAGTTTTTTGGTTTTTGTTCTACGAAAAATTAAATATTTATTTAAGACTGCAAATAAAGCTGTGTTTAGTGAAAGATGCTGTGTTTAGATAGATGCTGCGTTTAGTGAAATTTATTTTAAATTTAATGTGGAAAAACGGTTGTTGATGTCACTTACTGTTACAAACCTAGTTTTTTCAAGATAAGAATTTTAGTAAGTATTTAAGTAACAGGAAAGTAGGCTATTTTAGTTCTTTGAGAACTTCTTGTTTTACTTGGATTTATTAAAGAAATTTTATATTTGAAATTTGCCAGTTTTGTCTTAGCATTATTGAATCCAGCAGCGAAAGTGTTATTTCTATTACATGTGACACAACAAGAAAAACTTAATGTTTGCGCTGACACCAAATAAATCGTTTTATTACACAATAAAATGGAGTAATAGCTGTCTAAAATAAACCAAACTCTTGGAAAGATCCCCAGTTATCATCAACATCTGCCCTCGCTACCAATAGCTTCGAAGAACGAAATATGGAAAATTTATAGCGTAGTGCAACGCATTTTATAGCCACCCAACCAAATTCTTTTAACCAGTGCTTTCGAAAATAAGACGGCATTTCGGCACTGCATAAGTGAGCGTGGACTGTGCTTAGTTTGTACTAATACTGGGGAAAAAATCCTGCGATTACAAAAAAGTAATAATTTCGAGACTGACTATATAAATGAGAACCAACAAAAAAGTTCCTTGCTTTCATATTGGAAGCTTCGTAGATTTATCCAAAATTCGATAGAAAACTAAAGAAAATTCTGCCAGTTTTACCCACATTTTCAAATGGACCTTACAACAACATTTCGAAAGTACACCTTTTAAACAGTCAACCAAAGAAAAAAAGTTACATCCCAGCACAGCCAGGTAATTTCTAAATGAAGTTGTACCCCCATTTCTACAATTAGATCTCTATAATAACCTAAGTACTTAGTTTGTAACAAGGTTGCAAAAAAAGTACCTCATGCCTCAAAAAATATGACTTTGGGGTCGACCATCCGAGGCAAAACGCCCCTAAAAAACGCCGAAACCTCTAAGGAAGCCTCTGTTCTCGCACCTTTCGAACAATTTATGTCGCCCCAGGTGTCACAGTTGGTGGAATTTGCGAGAATCTATCAAAATATCGCCTTTCAGAACTGGGACATGAATGCCCGTTGCTGTTTTCCACGATTTTTTTCCGATGTGATAGTAAACCACAACAAACAGTATCTGTTTTGTTGACGAGTAAAAAAAAAATATTCATCGAGTCATTGAGGTTGGCACCTAGGAAGATTAGGATTAAGAGGTTGGCAATGGCGAGGTTTTGTGAAAATTGAAATGTAGTCAGTTGGTATGTTACAAGAATTAAATTACCCGAAAAGAAAGTTGAATTAAGTTTTGTGCGACATTGCTACGCGTAAAGAATTAATTGAAAAATTCTATCATGGAAACTTTCTAAATAATGAGCTGATAAACTTTTAAACTTGTTTTGATTTATCGATTGACTGGTTGTGTTAGTTCTAATTGTTCTATTTAACATGCATCAATTCATTTTCGTGAAATTAATAAACTGTTAGTATATCTTGTCAATCGCCTTAAACTTGCGAATCTCTTTAAAAAAAATTAGCATATGGTTATTTTTTATACCATTTTGGACAATATTTCGTTTGATGCTTCTCCAATAAATCAGCGATTTGAGCAGAAAAAAAATAAACAGATTTTTTTTAAAAAAAATAATTTTTCAAGAGATATGTTCAATTGAAGACATTATTTGGGTCACACAAAATTCTAAAATCCTTAACTTTAAATTAATTTTACTAATTATTTGTGCAGGTATGTAACGTAATTTGTAATTTAAAAAATGTTTTGTTAAAAAATAAATAAAAAATATAAATTAAAAAAATTAAAACTAATAACAATTCCCGCAGACAAACTAAAGATATATGTTTGAAAAACATGTGTGGAAATTTTAACACTATGGGCAAGTAGATTTTGAGTTATATCAATTTAAATTCAAAAAGGGAAGGATTAATCGAGACAATGTTTCAAAAATAGTTCCATTTTTATAATCTACGTTACCTAAATCTTTATTTTAATGACGAAAAAATACACATGAAAAGTATTAAAAGTTATGACGGGTGACTTATTACATACTATTTATCTTTTCGTGTCTTCAGATAATTCATCATATAAAACTGTCATCGGAAGATCTATCTCAAGAAAATTAAATGTTTGCGTTAGAGCTTATTCAAATTAATTTAAATTTATAACAAAATAATGCTGGGTAAAAAAAAACCTTTTGGATTAATTGGTATTGAATGACAAATCTTTAAATGTATAGTTGTTTTATGTTTGGAAATAGAAACAACTTAGTATTAGTCCCAATTTATTTAATAAGCTGGCTTTTGTATCAAAAGATTAAACGATTTAGATTAAAGGAAAGAAGGATTTTTAAGAGTTATTATCAACCAAAAAGAAATTGCAAATCTAACCATTAACTAACCATACTCTAGCAAAGATACCACCGTTCTTTAAAATAATTTCTTTATCCTTCCATACATCCTGAAAAAGGGCAACAATGTTCTTTTCTCTACACAAATTTGAAGGGTTTTTTTTCAAAGACCACCTGTTTAGAAAAGAAGAATTTTGTTTGCTTTTGAAAATATGATCTCCAAATAATTTTAATTAAAAAAAAGCACATTGCTTCAATAAGTTCTTTTATTTATAATATTAAAAAAATTGTTATTGAAAGAAAGAAAATACGGAAATGACAGGTCTAACGCTCAGAGGATTAATAGATAATTCTGAAAATGTCAGAAGGTATGAAGAAGTACTTTTTGAGGAAAACTAACGATCCATTAAATTCGTCATTCATTTCAATAGTTTTTTTTTGCAATTGTATGAAGAACACCGATATCTAAAATACAACATTTATATAAATTTCCGAAACATTAAAACGAACAAGATGCATAAGCTTCAGATTGAAAGTTCTCGAACGTGATGTAAACATAACTGTTACATAAAACAAAAATAAATCTTTTTCGGAAGTTTCTTCTTCATGCATTCCAAAAGAGTCACGTTTAACCTTACAACAGTGACTTACGGGCTTTTAAAAAAAGATGCAGAAACGTGCAGCTCTTTGAACTCCATTTCGACCTTAGTACGAGGTGTTAGAAGGCTTCACTGCCATGTAGTCGAAAATGCACTCCCATTTAAAGATCATTATTGGATGTAGTTAGGTATCAATGACTTAGTTTGAGATTCAAATGAAAGTAAGCTATTGTAAAGATTTTCCTCAAATCACGCTGAAGTGTTCATGAGAACAATGGATGCGGCAGTTTGGAGATGGATACATTTCTAATAGGAAAAATTATTTGGTTACTTTCCTTCTTGTAACTGATAATTCAATGGACTTTGGCTATCGATATTTTCTATTGGTTATAGATATTTCAATGTATTATGTAGTTATTATAGAAAAGCAAAAATAAAATAAAAGATAAAGAATGAAGATCCCGACTGATCTTAACATCAGGGGATCTAGCCAGCCATTCTTCATCTTTTCTTTTCTTTTCTATTTCTATTCAAACTGTTTTGTTCAATAAAGCTGATTTTAGCTCTATTGTCATTGTAATTTTTGTATTTTATTTCATTTAATTTTTTACTTGTTTGTAATTATTATAGATCTTGCCAGTGCTTAGAATAATCATTCGAGTATTGTTGCTCTTTGGGTGAAAATGAATTTTTAGTACAAGGCGTAACAGTATGATAAAAAAAGCGTGTGCTTTACGAGTGGGGAAATTTTCCTCATTTTACAAAGAGTTACAACTTCGAAATTTGTCTCATACATTTTATTTAATCAGCTAAACATTTTAGGAACTGCAAAAAAAGTTGTAACTACTAAATAAAACTTCACTTTCATTTCAGTCCCAATGACAGTTGCGAATTTTTTTTTCTGATCAGATATAGCCATTTATGATATCAAAAAGTCTTATCATTCGATTCTTCAATCTTTTTTCAATTAGAAAATATTTTTTTTATAAATGCGTGAAAAAAAGCCGACTTTTACATTATAATTTCAATATCAGACGCGTGCACAAAGCTATGCTTTTTGAAACAGTGAAAAAAAGTACTTTTTTTCACCCAAAAGCAGTGAAAAAAAGACTTTGTCACACTCTTTTTATAAGATGCCAACATTTCAAGTAAAATTTCGATTTGATAATACTCATAAAATCCAAAGATTTTTCGATCTGCTGTATTTTAAAATATTATGCGCGTGAATTATTTTTGAATCAATGAATTTTTTTTCTCGCGATGGGAATATTTCTTTAGTCACGCCCTTCGAACTGCGAGTTCATTGGTTGCTTTCTTTGACAAAACCCAGCAAACATTGAAGTGATGGCGAAGTGTTGGCCCAGTGCTGCTAGTGTTGGCTACTGCTGTTCACCGGCAGTCGTGCACTCGCCCAATACAAGGCCAATACTGATACCCGACTGTTACGGCGTTGTGCGGGACATTATGTAGTGGCCCAATACCAATTGGCCAGTACCGGGCCAACGTTGATTTTTCAGTATTGGGCTTTCATTCCCTAGCCACTGTTTTGCCAGTATTTAAAAATATTAAAAATTGAATACAAAGCCTTTAGTAGGGTTTTTAACAAACTTTTCGATTAAGATTAATTTACAAAATTGCTGTGTTAGACATAAGGAAAATGAAGCAATTAATACTCTGAAAATCGCCAATTCGGACTAATTAGTATTGGCTACATGAATGCTTATCAGTATTGGGCCAATAAAACCTGGACGGTATTGGGCCAATAAAACCTTTACGGTATTGGGCCAATATAACCAAAACAGAATTGGGCCAATAAAAGCTGACCGCCGTATTGTGCTTATTAAATCTGGACGGTATTGGGTAATTTTATTTTCTATTTGCAGTGAAATAAATTTAAATTTGTAACTTATTTTTTTTTATTGAAAGACATTTCATAAGCATATATTTTCTTTTTATATTTCACGCAAAAATTTTCTTTCCATATCCAAACTTGAAAATTTTATTTCTATTTTGTTTTAATATTAGAATTACAAGAAATAATATTGATCGCATACGAAATTGAAGTATCAAAAACGTTTTTGATTCTTGTTTAATATTTATAACTTGGAAACAACGTCCCCGTGGTGTAGCGCACAACGCGCTTGCCTTCAACGCGTTTGTCCGAGGTTCGATCCCGCTGTCCAGATAATCTATATTTTTTTTGACAAAAAGAAAAGTTCCTATGAAGGAAAATGACCTTAGATTTAATTTTTAGAATAATATTTTAATATCATTTTTTATGTCTCGCTAGCTTTTAAAAAAATTATTATTTTTGTAAAAATTAAAAAAATTTATTTATAAAATTTATTTTAAATGTTAGTGAAATATAAAAAAAAACTGTGTACGTTAACCTCAAAAATACTATAAATTTTTTGTAATTTTTAAAAATTCGAAACGATTTCATAACTTTATTTATAATTGGTGATTCAAATTCTTTTTTCCTATTTCCGTGGAAATTTCAGGATTTGATTTTGCAAAATAGAAGAAAATAATCCTGCCTTCATAAAAGAGACAGTATCATTTAAACAAAAATAGCAGATAAACTATTTGCTTAATATTTCAGTTTGATCAATAGCTTTTTTTTTTCTCTCACCTTTTTATAGAAAATTAAAAATAAATTAATCTTTAAGGAAAAATTAAGGTATATATTTTTTCTAACTAAAAATTTGCATCCAACTTATTTATCACCACCTTCGAACAATTAATTAAATCCAATTTGAATATTTTGAATAAAAATAATATACAAATTATGCACAAAATCACGAATCAAAATCATTAACTTATCAAATCCATGGAGTGTGTATGTTCTAATTATAAGATATACCATTCACACTGTAAAAATCGATCCAACAAGCAATCCTCAATGGCGCAGTCGATAGCGCACCGAATTGCCACCCCAAACTCCGTCAGATCGAATCCCGTCTCCTGCTTCTCCACATGTGTATTAAAACAACTCAACGTCGCCACTCATTTTTTTTATTTAGAGAAAAAAATATATTTTAGTTTTAAAAATATTTCACTAGATGGCGCCACCACAACAATTTTACTTTATTGAGCCAGTACTGGCAAGGGCGGACAGGTTTGTGACGAAGCCATTACGGCTACCGTGCGTTGGGCCAACACTGGAGATGCCGGCATTTCAGTATTGGCCCAATAATGGGCGAGTGGAGTATTGTTTGCTGGGAATGCTGAAACACGCTTATTGGTTTCTTATAGCGTCACGCGCTCCAAACTGTGAGATCATTGGTTGTTTTCCTTGACATCTCTTAGTCTATTTTAGTCTAATTAGCACGTGAATTGTTTTTGAGCCAATGATATTTGATTTTTTTTCACGCAATTATAAAAAATAGTGTATGAAACACGTGCGAAAAGTAAACTTTTTAAAACACGTGTCTTTATTTCACTCGCTCGTACCTCGCTCGTGAAATAAAATCCACTTGTTTTAAAAAGCATTACTTTTCGCACTAGTTGCATAAATAACTATTATTAATCCCAATAGGTGTCAGCCCTACTATTTTTTTTTTTTAAATTAAGATAAGAAACATGATGATGACAAGGCATCACTGGAACTGAAAGGTTTAATGAGTCAAGACAAAATACATGAAAAAAATATAAATAACCAATTGTTATATGAACTTAACTCTTCTGTCTGACCTCTTTGCTAAGTGAAGTAACAATTTAATCTTTCAAACAATTACTGAATATGTTTATTTTAAATATTTTTTAACCTTATTAATATAAATGTAACTATTTTGAGAAAGCGTCAGTTACAATTTTGTTAATCAAATGAAACTAGCTTTAAATGCGTTAGCGTCAACTGTCTGAAAAGTGAGTCTGATTCCGAGAGAAGTTTTCATTTCTGACTAATTAAATATGATGTTTCCGCTTGATGGCACAAATTTAGTGAACGCAAGAGGGTTTAAAATTTACTGAACGCATTTAACAAGTGAATTATGGTTATAGATGCTTAGTTTTTCCATGAATTTTCTTGCATATCAAGTTCTCTATTAAGCTTGGTTTGTAAGCTAAATCCATAGAATTCATGTTTTAATTTTGTACATAGGACTCACAAAAGGAGTTGTTTACAAATTATTTTTTTATAATTGCGTGAAAAAAAAGCCGACTTTTACATTATTATTTCAATATCAACCGCGTGCAAAAAGTCAAACTTTTTGAAACAGCGACACAAAGTACTTTTTTTTCACCCAAAAGCAGTGAAAAAAAGTACTTTGTGTCAGTCTTTTCATTAGATGCCAACATTTCAAGTAAAACTTCGATTTGATAATACTCATAACATCCAAAGATTTATCGATCTGCTTTATTTAAAAATATTATAAGCGTGAATTATTTTAAAATCAATGAAATTTTTTTTCTTGCGATGGGAATATTTCTTTAGTCACGTCCTTCGAACTGCGAGTTCATTGGTTGCTTTCGTCGACAAAATGTTGAAACACGCTTATTGGTTTTTGTAGCATCACGCGCTCCGAACTGCGAATTCATTGGTTATTTTCTTTGACATCTCTCCTGGAAGCTCCAAACTCATTTTAGTCTAATTAGCACGTGCATTATTTTTGAACCAATGAGATTTGATTTTTTTTTCACGCAATTATAAAAATAGTGTATGAAACACGTGCGAAAAGTAAACTTTTTAAAACACGTGTCTTCATTTCACTCGCTTGTGAAATAAAATCCACTAGTTTTAAAAAGCATTACTTTTCGCACTAGTTGCATAAATATCTATTTCAAAAGTAATTCAACATATTTCGAATAAAAATTTGTTGAAGACATTTTTAAAATAATGACTTGAAAAAAAAGGCATTATCTTTTTTTTTATGTAAAGATTGTTTAAATTTTCATCTGTTAAACAAAAAATGTTGAACCATATTGGTTTTTAAAATCGATAAAACAAAATTATAACAATCACTTCAAAGAACCGAAATATCTATCTTTTAAGCTTTAGTATAGCTATTCATCCGAATCATTAAAGAGCAGGTGTTAAACGCTATCCTCAGTTGGATTGGAACAACACACATTTGGGTTCGTATGCCATGAACACAATTCTTGTATTGAAACAGCCCAATGATGTAATGTTGCTATTTTTATGCATTACCTGTGTTTAAACAACACAATTTGAAACACAAGTTTTTTTTTTCACAACATTGTTTTAAGGAATTTTAATGTAAGACGTAAAATCCTTTTATTTTCAGTAACTAGCAAATTTATACCCGTACTTCGCACGGATTAAAAAAAATATCAAATCGACCCAAGTATGTGTACCATATAACCTGTTATATAAGATCATAAACTTAAGTTATTCTTCCCGCTCGTTATCAAGTATGAAATCCCGTTTCATTGCTTTATAATTCCAAAATCAAAAATACGGTGTAAAATGCACTCATAAATGTCATCACAATTCCCTCATAAATACACAAAACCTTTGAACTCCTTTGGCATGTTTTGGGAAATAATTTGGCGAGAAAATAGATATAGCTACAAACACACCCATTACACAGCTCTAACACAATGATCCATAACCAACCAATTTATAAATTAGTTTTAAATTTTTTTTTCCCATTTGGCGGGTTTTTAAAAAATAATATGGCGAGATAGACATAAAATTTGGCGAAAAAATAAAATAATAAACCCTGATATGCAGCTGTAGTGCGATGGCCTGAATTAACCATCACAGTTCAGTAATAGATTAACAAACATTTTGCCCACTTGGCGCAACGTATTTGGCGAAAAAAATAAAGACATTATATCGTTATATGCAGATCTAGTGCGATGGCCTTTACCATCATAGTTCAGTAACAGCTTAACAAACATTTTGCCTATTTAGCGAGATTTAATTAATAATTTGGCGAGATTGGCCTCATATTTGGCGAAAAAAGAAAGACTAACCCTTATATGCAGCTCTAATGCGATGGCCTTTGTTAACCATCACATTAACTACACATTTATTGCTTAAATATGCATATTTGCAATCAACAGAACCATCAATGAAGAAATCATCAACTAAAACCACAATAAATCCTGGAATGGAAACTGTATGGAATTACGTCACTTGAAACATGTCAATTATTTTCAAATAATGTATTTAGTTTCTGTGGCAACCAGAATATAATAAACATTTTCAATTTTATTTATTTTCGTTGAAAGTTTTATTTAATTTTTTTCAGCAGATGGCATCATTAAAGTAAGAATATTATCGGATTTGAACCAAAGTGGTGTAGTTTTTTCAGGAAATTCGAATTTTCTCTAAAAATAGAATGTTTTGAGCTCTGAAAGTTCCCTATTCGTAACTTAAGTATAAAATACGCATTTGTGCCAAGTTACGAGTCAAACAAATGTCTAGTTTTTGAATCTATAAGTCACACACACACATATATATTTACATACATACATACATACATACAAAACTTCATTTTTATTATTATAGATTTCAAATATTAAAAGACGCTGGTCAAAACAAACTACACTTGGCAATTGTTCAAATAATGGGGTTGTTTCGCCTCTTGAATGGCAACAGATCTATAGCTGTTTTTTTCTGCCTGGAATTACTTTTGTTTTGATGTTCGAAAATGAGTTTTCGAAAAATCTTTTACTCATTAAATTTTTAAAATGCCAACTTCTTGCAGTGTTTCTGGTTGTTCAAATCCTTTGTTAAAAAAAAGCTTGCACAAGTAAGAAAAGTTTTCCTTCCATGACAGTCATTTTTAGAGCGAACCTGAAACAACAAATGAAATCGCATAACAAAATGAAAACAAGAACGTTACATCAGCTGAAACATTCTCGTTATAACACCACCCTATCACTGTTCTTGGTTTGAATTATGGCCGCACGAGGGCTATTGGCGGCGGGAGTCGTATTTTAGAACCACAGTCAAGTGACGAGCCAACAACCTGAATAGGCACCCAACGCAACCGTTAAGAGCGACATCGTACGCAGCGTTATGTCACTGTTCTCGAAAAACTTATTCCATTCACAGAGCATGCAAATATTACCACACATTTCGCGGGCGCGTGTTGCGTATTATTTTGTCTTCACAACGAGAGACCGCGCGCTATAAACAAGTCAAAACAGACGCGAAATTTCTGCGAAATGCTTGCGAAATGTCGGTCAGACAAACACCTCCCTAACCGACCGCAAATTCGCGAGGAAAGGAATGTATGATGATTCTTTTTAAAATAAACGTCTCGGCGGGGATTTTTTTAAAGGGATTCTTAGAATCACCCATACCGGAAGAAGTTACGGATGTAGGGCAGTGAATGTTAAGTCCGAAAAATGAATATGAGAGTCCGAGTGGTGCATTAACCTCTTAAGACCCGAGCAAAATCCTACAGATTTATTCTTATGTATAATCTAAATATACTTTTCATGCAAATATATGCTAAAATGTATGTTTTTCTAAGAAATAAAATATATATATATGTGTAATAGTTACTAGGGACCCCACGCCTTAAACTACAAAAATCTGGATGCACGGCAGTGCATCGCCAAGTTCATAACGAAGGCGGCACTGACTATCCTTTACTGGGACCATTTCGGCATAATTTTGGAGACCCAGTTCTTTTCTTCTACGCACTTTACATTCGAGTTTAGACTTTTTCTGGGTGTCCTAGTGAGACTTAACCTAGAAAAAAATTTCCAGCGTTCGAAATTCATTTAAGCCAGAGATAAATGAACCAGAAAAACGACAAATTTGTCCCTCACTGATTCACTGACTGACTGACTGACTGACGGGCGATCATAATGTTTAGGTACAACGGCTTGTTATGGAGTTACGAAAATTGGAACACTTATAGAATAGAGCATGCATATAACAGGAAAAATCCGAAAATCGAAGATTTTACCCGGGGTTGGGCGTAAACTGATTGGCGCCCTTTTTCATAAGCAGTTGCAATGCTCTTCATACGCTGATATAACAGCGGCGATTAAACGTCGTCGCCAACAATTCAAATAGTTATTTGCCTTCAGATACGTTAAAGGTTTTCATGTGTGGGATTTAGCACACGATATTACTAATTTAATATGTCAACCTGAGCTGGCAACCAGCACCATGTTTTATAAAGAGCCATTGGTTGTTTGGAGGTAGGATTAACATCGCACAAGGGCTACATATGAGTAATGGTTGGAACCAATGCTTCACAACGGGCAAATGTTTTTTTTTTAAGGATTTTGCTTGCAGTAACGTTGTACTAGAGCTACATAAGGGTTATTGGCGGCGATTCTCGTATTTTTTAAATCGTGGTCAAGTGACGATTTCTTAAACAGAATCTTTCAAACAGTACCATCGGATTTTAAAAAATATTTTTTTTTGTTAGAAAGAAATGACATATATCAAAGGCTTGACCTATGTTTTATACTTTTTGTCCGTCCGTCTGTACGCTTTTTCGTCCGTCTGTTCTTTATAAGACGGTCTGTCATAATTTCGGTTCTAATCGTCCGATTTTAAAAAACTTTTTTTTTATAAATGTATGGCTTCATATTTCATACTTTGTGTCCATCTGTCGGTACGTTTTTCTGTCCGTCTGTCAATCTGTCCTTTATAAGAATTTCTGTCAGATTTTCGGTTCTAACCGCCCGATTTTGAAAATTATTTTTTGTTAGAAAGGTATGACATCAAACACCTATATTTCAAACTTTTTGATTTTTTTCTGTACGTTTTTCTGTCCGTCTGTCCTTTATAAGACGGCCTGTCATAATTTCGGTTCTAATCGTCCCATTTTAAAAAACTTTTTTTTTATAAATGTATGGCTTCATATTTCATACTTTGTGTCCGTCTGTTGGTACGTTTTTCTGTCCGTCTGTCAATCTGTCCATTATAAGAAGGTCTGTCATATTTTCGGTTCTAACCGCTCGATTTTAAAAATTATTTTTTTGTTCGAAAGGTATGACATCAAACACCTATATTTCAAACTTTTTGATTTTTTGTCTGTACTTTTTTCTGTCCGTCTGTCCTTTATAAAACAGTCTGTCATTCTTTCGGTTCTAATCGTCCACTTTTAAAAATTCTTTTTTTTGTTGGAAAGGCATGCTTATAAAAGTTTAAATTACAACTAAATGTTGTGTTTGGCTATTTTTTTCTAAGGTGTATAAATTTTGTGTGGAAGCAGTTCCAGGTGACAGTTACTATTACAAACCTACTTGTTATTCTCTAAGAATTTCGGTGAGTATTAAAGTGACAGGACATCAGTAGGCTATTTTAGTTCTTTTAGAACTTCTTGTTTAAAAAGCAGTCAGAACAGGAAATAATTTCACTATAGATATTGTTTGGTTTCAGCTCTAGTGCGACGTTAATTCAATTGTTGTTACAAAATATACTTAAAAAGTTATAAACTATTTTTACTGATTGTTGCCAACAATATATATTTCTTTTAAACAGGAATTGTAAATATTGTACTCGCCGCAGTGTAAATCTCCATCCTATGTTTATTTTATTAGGATACTGCCTATTCACTAAACACATTATTCATTATACTTCACTGTGTGTTCCCACTTACAAAAAGCAGTGAAATCCCAACAAAAACATCTCTGTAAAAGAGGGCCAAGTTCTTACAAAAAAAGGTCTGGCCTACAAAAGAAGTGAAATCAACAAAAAGACCAAGTTCAATGGAATTTGCTGAGTTAAAGTTCTAGAAAAAATTAAGCCTGGACAACCAAAGATTTGAAAACAAAAAAGGATCAAGTTCAATAGAAGTTGATGAGGTTATAAACCCCAAAACATTTTGTTTTAAGATGCAGCTTAGGTCTAACACATTCTTACTAGCTGTTTGTGTAACTTGGCCAATACGCATCGTGAATATGGAGTTGAACCCTTCGTACCTGGTTGAATTTCACCTCGGGGCGTTTGAGTAAGTCTGTATTTGATTTATCCCTAGTTAATCAAATGGTTAATCCTAGTGGTATTCTGCGTGGTGATGGCTATGTGTTGTATATCAATAGAACAATAATGTGCTGTGGTGTTTTAATAATGAACTATAAAGTTGACACATTTAGTTAGTTTGTATTATGTAGTTTTATATATATATATATATATATATATATATATATATATATATATATATATATATATATATATATATATATATATATATATATATATATATATATATATGTTCGAGATCATAACATTTCTGTTAGTGTTTTTATATTAATAAATGCTATTTGCAATTGAAAAAACATGTCTTTCTCCTTATTCAGCTGAAACCTTATTGATAATCAAGTAAAATAAAAATAAAATGTTTTAAAAATTTTAAATAGATCAATACAATAGTCGATGGAGATTGGAGCATTACTTTAGATCACGTAAGTAAATGTAGCATCTCGTTTTCCAATGCTTGAATCTTGTAGTAAAACCGCTAAGCTTTACTATAATATATGGAGCTTTGATTACTCTTTCTTACTTTCTTTGAAGGAAATAGAACTATTACCTTATTAAAACGCTTCAACAGTTGCAAACAGCTAAATGTTCATTCAGATAAGTATCACCAACTAAGTGTGATGGTAATCCTGGCAACAAAAGCAAACGTTTTTATTTTTATTATTTACCTGCAACGCCAACGCATGTGGTACGACTACTATTTTACCCGTTTCCACCCGAGAGGTGCGTGTCATTCACCACTTAACTGAGGATAAATCAAATACAGACTTACTCAAACGCCCCGAGGTGAAATTCAACCAGGTACGAAGGGTTCAACTCCATATTCACGATGCGTATTGGCCAAGTTACACAAACAGCTAGTAAAAATGTGTTAGACCTAAGCTGCATCTTAAAACAAAATGTTTTGGGGTTTATAACCTCATCAACTTCTATTGAACTTGATCCTTTTTTGTTTTCAAATCTTTGGTTGTCCAGGCTTAATTTTTTCTAGAACTTTAACTCAGCAAATTCCATTGAACTTGGTCTTTTTGTTGCTTTCACTTCTTTTGTAGGCCAGACCTTTTTTTGTAAGAACTTGGCCCTCTTTTACAGAGATGTTTTTGTTGGGATACATATTTTTGAGCTATAAATGCAACAAAAAAGGCCGTATCACTTATTTGTCGTTAACATATTATTTCAAAACTTTTTTAATGCAAAATGAATTTAAAATCAACTACTTAAATAATTTTTTGAAAAGTTTGAAAAAAATAAAATAAAATAATTTTTTTAAAAACTAATATATCGAATTGACCCTCGTTCAACTTCATTTTTTATAGAAATAAATGACTGATATCTGTAATCAAAGGCCGAAAACTGATATTTGGATCTTTTTCTATCGGACCAGGTCAATTTCGGAACTAATAATCGTGCTGATTGCTTGTGGGGTGGTTTTAAAAAAATATCCCCAACTGGGGACGCCTGGTCGCAAGAGATTGAATAGAGGGATGGTCAGTTCCATAAATCACACAAAAATATTCTCTACATTAGGATAAGTTGAATTATCGTCGAAATAGAGGGCAATTCCTTTCGTCCCTTAAGTGAGTCGATAAACTGAGGCATAAGAGTACTTGGTAACTAAACATTAGGGGTTCCGCGTGATGTTGACCACCTAACCTGGACATATACCTAGCTCCCCAGAGCCCTTGGTCACGTAAGCTGAAGTTGACACGGCAGGCTCTGGCCAACTAAAAAGGCTGTTGCTCCGTGGAGTTTAGTTTTAGAGATACATTAGACGGGCGTTGTAATTTAGAACCGTAGTCAAGTGACAAGCCGACTCCTGAATAGACACCTAACGCAACTTTTTTTCCATGGTGACGCGTATGCAGCGTCGGGTATAAGTGAAGTGTTCATAGTTAATGAAGCTTTCATTGTTCTTTGGAACTTCACTATTTTCATAACTTATAGTGAAGAAAATGTTGTCACAGAAATGCAGTGACAATGTTAGGTCAATTGGACCTTTCACATACAACTACAGCGAAAACTGAAACATGATTCAAAACCTTATATAAAACGCTGGTACAGCTTAAGCACTTTAAATTTACTTAACATGGCACTACTTGATTGATAATCGCGAATAAAAAGGTAAGTGCGGTTTTGCTGCATCACATGTGAAGATCACATTGACTTACCATTAACACTGCAATCACACGTAGGTATGGCAATCAGTACCGGAAACAGGTAAACTAGCACTCAACGTGTTTCCCTCCAAGGCACAACTTTTCTTCTATCATTACTTTAAAATGGAGGTTTAGAAGAGACAAAACATGAAGATTTTAGTTTATTATTTATGTATCGCCGCTTTTCAAAATTTCTGATACATTCAAAAGTGAAAATCAAAAATATATATTTACAGATTAATATACAACATAACGACTTGACAATGTTTATTTTTCTTTAGATGGTAAACCGAATAACAAGTCAATCTTTTGGTGTTCTGTGAAACTACTTTAACTGCAAGGGGTTTATTACTGCCGGGAAATAAACTTAGCGTTTGATTTAATTCTAGTTACTGTTATCGTATAGTTACCATTTCTTACCCCCTTATATAAAATACAGAATCCAAATCAAAGTATATTTTGTGTACTGAATATTTGTAAATAAAAATTTAAAAATTGATATATTTAAAAATATAAATATCCATAGAAATTTTATAATCATAAAAACGTAAATTTTAAAACATTTTAAAAAAAAAAACATGTAACGCCAAAAAAAATTAAACAATAAATTGCACTTTATCAAAGTATGTTTAAGTCATTATATGCAGAATAAACGGTGGGTTACCAAAATTTTTTTCCCAAAACCGTTAATATTTTCTGCAATATTTTCAAAAGATACATCTTGCAAGTTTTTATGACTCTTCGATAAATAATGAATAAAATGTAGTAAATAGCAAGTAATGCAATAAGTAATAAAGTAAGTAATTAATGAATAATGTGTTTCTTTCGTTCCTGATAAATGTACTAATGTTTAGCTACGCCTTCTAGTTTAAGGTGTCAATTCTTAGAATTATCCAGATAAGTATAAGCTACAGTACAATTACAACATTTAATGTAATTATCATATCATGTTGAGTTATTTCAAGGCACAAAACTGTAAATCAACGGTCGCAGTTAGAAGATAAATTAAGGTTATTATCCAGCTCAATTCCTACGATTAGTCAAATAGAGAAATATATGCGATTTATCAAATGCTTGCACGCTTACAATTCAAAGAACAAGTGAAAAATGGGCCCAAGAAAATTATCAATCGCATCTAATAATTATAAAGAAAGACATTTATGTTATATTCAAAAATGAATTTAGTCCTAACACCAATCGATAAAATAACACCATACATAAAACTGAATGGCAAAAATTATCTTCAATAATATCAACAAACAAAAAAATAAACATGGAAATAAACATACAAGAAAAAAAAAAGAACACACGACGAGCCTCAATAATATAATTCTAGGAGAACTATCATTTATCAAGAATAATTTGTTGATGGATGGCAACGGGAAGAAAAAGAAAACTGATCAATCGTGTTGTCTATTTTTTTCGAATTTCGGAATACTTTTTCGAATAATAGGTGACGCCACAGGCCATGGGTGTTCCAAATGAGAAATCCTTTTATGAAGGAGAAACTGTGATCTCATGAATACATAAGCGTTGAATTATCGTTATCATTTTTATTTTGGTTGTATGGATTTACTTGTATCTTGTTACTGGATTAAATTAAATGTAATCAAATATGTTTATAGGATAACTTTATTCAAATGTGTTGTGGTGATTGGATAAACTATCGATGTGGAAATTGATGGAAGAAAGTAAAATTACTTAAGGGGAAAAATTCATTTGTCATTTAAACTTGTCAAAAATGACTTTTTTAATGTGTATTAATTGATTATTTTTTTTACCTCATGTAAAAAACATAAAATATTAAACAAATAAAATAAGTTAATTTCGACCGGTTCATTACGTTTTCTATTTTTAAGCATTATAATATGCCTGATACAATTAATTGGCTTTCAGTTGACGTATTTCCTTCTAGCTTTCATTAACGCATTGACTTCGGTTGGTAATTCGATTGGTGCTGTGTGCCCATGTGACATTGATTCACCAATAAAGCATCTAGAAAGAATTTGTTTTCATTCAACATTTCCGGTACATATCAAGACTCAAAACAAAACAATTCCAAAGATTTTTTTAAAATTTTTTTAAATAAATTTTAGATTTTCTGGATTTAATAATTTTTAAGAAATGCGTTATTCACAAGTCAAAGGACAAATGCCTTTTTTCCTTTAAATATTTTTTTCTTCCTTCAATTACCACATCAATAGTTTATCCAATCGCCACAACACATTTGAATAAAGTTATCCTATAAACATATTTGATTACTAATGCATTAGCTTCTTTCTTTATTCTATTAGATCGTTGCAATTTCTTAACAATGATGACTTAACTCCAAATTATGACTTATCATTATATGCTAATATGCATCAGCTCATTATCACTTAAATGTGCATATACGCACTATAAAATCATTATATATCGCAATGATTTCAAGATTTTCAAATTACAATGATGTGCTTTTCAACGTTTTAAATAGCAATACTAATATGAAAATCATTTCAATGAATCATAGATGTTTTGTGATTTTAATTGGACCTAGATAATAATCTTCATACCATTATATGATATTGTAGTATTGAGCCGATATTAGGGTATTTATGTTATAATATCGCGTGGTATTATGATATCTAGAGAAATCAAAATGACAATTAGGATAATTTAATAGCATCAAGGAAATATCTCAATTTTGTTTGTTGTAAAACAGAGAAGGACAGGAAAAATGTTTTTAATACAAATACTTTTTAATGAAGCACCTTAAATATTACTTTTGTTCAGTATTTGATAATTTTTCATAAATAGTTTTAAGTTTTGAAGCTTTAAAAAATATCCTTCAATGGCATTTTTATTAAGGGGTCATAGGACTCTTAAAAATGTGCAAAGAAGGAACTACAAAACATAGTTTGATCTTTCATGTAATTTTTTAACTACTCTATATATAAGTATAATTTTTTTATATGTAATTCTACAAGATTTATTTAATATAAAACAAATTTTAAAATCAATGAAACTTTAGCCAAAACTAAAATAAATGATATTAAACCTAATGCTATTTGAACACATTGTGATTAGGCTTGCGCGTCAAATTGTGAAGTCAAAATTGAAGACATGACCAAGAAAATGACTTTATATTGTACAAATATGTACAAACAAAGACTTATACCTAAATTCTCAGCTCAATTTTAATTAGAAATTATTTAAAAAAAAAATTAAAATAAAAATTTCGAAATTTTTATTAATTTTTTTAGAAAAAAGTTCTTAAAATAATTTCTAATAAAAAATGAGCTGAGAATTTAGGTATAAGTCTTTGTTTGTACATATTTGTACAATATAAAGTCATTTTCTTGGTCATGTCTTCAATTTTGACTTCACAATTTGACGCGCAAGCCTAATCACAATGTGTTCAAATAGCATTAGGTTTAATATCATTTATTTTAGCTTTGGCTAAAGTTTCATAAATTTTAAAATTTATTTCATATTAAATAAATCTTGTAGAATTACAAGTAAAAAAATTATACTTATATATAGAGTAGTAAAAAAATTACATGAAAGATCAAACTAAACTTTGTAGTTCCTCCTTTGCACATTTTTAAGAGTCCTATGACCCCTTAAGTTTCAAAATAACACTTAACAAAGAGAGTCATAGAGATGGGCCGTTATCGGCTTTCTCTTCATTGAAGTTTGAAAGAAAGAAGACCACCCTATAAAATGAAAACAAAAATAATGTTCTAATCTATAATAATAAAAGAAAGAGTCTGTCTGTCGGTCTGTCTGTCTGTCTGTCTGTGTGTATGTCTGTGGATCGCAAAAGACCTACTTAGACAGCTCTAAAAAATTCGAAATTTTTAATATAGATTCCTTTTAATACCTACGTGTGCACCTGAGGCTTAGTTTTCTCATATTTGATTGTGATTTTTAATTAATATAATTAGTTTAAAAAAAAACGTCATCCACGTGGGATTGCGGGACCATAACAGGGCTTGAAAATACATTGAACGGGCCGAAACGGGGGCTTGACGCCATCCTCTATAAGTTTGATTGGTTGAGATATATGCACTCGCCCTAAGGCTGCTTCATCCTCTATTAGTGCTTGCTTTTTTTAAGTGCGCATGGGCCAACATGAATTTAATTTTCTTTTGGTTTTGAGTGTATTTTCACAATAAGCATGCCTCTAAAAGGAAGCTATACGAAGTTAACGGGTTGCCAGTAAGGCGGGACCTTACTGCTAGTGAGTCATAAAAGATGAAATTAATTTCGCCATAAAGATGATTGATCAATTTTAACATCTGTGGTGACAATATGACAACGATAAAAAAGATACTTCAACGAGAAAAAAATGAAACACATACAAAGATAATAAACAGTATTTTGTTTTTGTTTATTTCAATGGGGAATTTGAATGAGTTAGATAAACGTACAAAAGAGCAATGTTTTAACGGATTTTTTAAGTGTAGCACTTTAAGGTTTTAAAAAGTGCTTTATAAAAATTAAAAGTAAAGTATTTTAGAGACTTAAGATATCTCTCTATATTAAAAAAAAGTAAGCTTTTTTGATCTGTACGGCGCAATTTTTGGAGTACAACTCCAATTTTTTTACTGAAGGTCTCAATTGGTTTAAGTGTCATGTCCACAAAATAATTTAAAAAAAATCCAATTAGTTTTTTAATTAAAAATTAAAAAGGGGCTTTTTTTGACTAAAATCGAAAAAAAAAAATTGGTCTCTACGATTTTTCTGAATTTTTGGTATTTTGTAGACTTCTTATGTATGAACAAATTACTAATTACATGTATGTTCAATATATATTCGGCTTGTAAGTTATGGGTTTTTTTTATTTTATTTTTTGTTACTTACTGTCATGCTTTTTGATCTGTACGGCACAATTTTCACCAATTTTCTCCCATTTTTTTACTGAATGTAGAAAAGAGTATAGGTTTTTTGTCTGCAAAGCATTTTTTTAAAATTCAAATTAGTTTTTTTAATAAAAAATAGTTTGTAAAAGGGCAAAAAAGGCGTTTTTAGCCTACATTGAAATAAAAAAAAAATTGGCTTCTACGATTTTTCTGAATTTTTAGTATTTTGTAGACTTCTTATGTATGAACAAATTGCTAATGCATGTATGTCCAATATATATCCGGTTTGTAAGTTATGGGGTTTTTTTATTTTATTTTTTGTTATTTACAGTCATGCTTTTTGATCTGTGCGGCACAATTTTCACCAATTTTCTCCCATTTTTTTACTGAATGTAGAAAAGAGTATAGGTTTTTTTGTATGCAAGGCATTTTTTTAAAATTCAAATTAGTTTTTTTAATAAAAAATAGTTTGTAAAAGGGCAAAAAAGGCGTATTTAGCCTAAATTGAAATAAAAAAAAATTGGCTTCTACGATTTTTCTGAATTTTTAGTATTTTGTAGACTTCTTATTATGAACGAATTGCTAATTGCATATATACCCAATATATAGCCGGTTCGTAAGTTATGGGTACTTTATTTTTTTTTTTTGGAATTACAGTCATGATTTTTTAATCTCTACGACACAATTCTTATAGTACAACTCCAATTTTTTTTTAGAACGTAGAAAATGGTCCAAAATTTATCTCCACAAAATATTTTTAAAATATTCAAATTAGTTTTTTAATTAAAAAATAATAAAAAAGCCAAAAATTGCATTTTGCCTACCAAAATTTATAAGTTTTCAACCAAACCAAACATAGTGTTTCGAAAAATGTTTTATTGGTGTAATTTCACTTTAAATGATACCAAAAATGAAAACTTATATTTTTTTTTACAGTTGTAACTGTTATATGTGCTTTACAATAGTTTGAATTATATATTTTTTTGTCATTATTGAGTCGCTGTAGTGATGGGTCGTTCCAGACGAGACGAGGACAAACTATGGCGAATAATTTCTTACCATTTGTTTAACGAATGGCAACACCATAATCGTAAACAAAAACAAACAGAGCGTTATTTTTTTTAAATAAGTTGTTTCTTTATTGATCCAACGAGATTGATCCCCTACTCTCTTTTCACTTAGATAATGTCTGGAATAAGCGCCCCTAGGGACAGCAAAATCCAGCAAAACCACTACCCAACAACAACAACATAAGTTGTTTCTTTTGAGGGGCCCGGATGGCCGAGTGGTAAGCATCGCAGGCCAGCAGTCTGCGTGCTGTAACGGGCGCGGGTTCGATTCCCGCCTTCGCCCTGGGTGTATTTCCTCTCTTTGTGACAGTAAAAAAAATCTTTCTGTGTCTGTCTTACTTGACGAAGACTTATAAGCGGCTCACTGAGCAAGCACACAAGTCGGAATATATATGTAAAATACCCTACCCTACCCTTGTTTCTTTTGAAACTTTTCAAGGCGTTTTTTAAATGTTTACGTTACTTTTATTTTCAGAGTGTGTGTTTTAACTGATTTTATTTTTCTAAATTGTTACGCTCACGGCACTGATGATTATTTTGAGAAGTGGTTGGTTTTGGTTCATAGTAATTAATAGTGAAGTGAATCTTTTCTTATGTCTTTGATGTCGACTACAAGAAGTAAGTATACCAAATCTTTTCGACGGTGAGTTGTTGGCATCATAGCTTAGGTATTGGTGCGAGTTATACTGTCGTATCTGCTTTAATAAAGGTGTAAGCTGCAGAAAATTTGTAATATAAAATCTAAGAATGTAGTCTGGTACAACCACGAATGTATACCAATTCTAGAGATTAGCTGTCGTGCTTATTTTACACCCTGGGCTTAACAGTAAAAAGTTTTTTCGTCCCTGTGTATAGCACATTCGTAATTTAGTCATTTGACCGACGATAAATGTATCATGGAGGATCTGGCAATAGCTTCGCAGTCTTGTTTTCATTTTTCTTGAATTACTTTTGTTTTGGTAGGTTGGTTGGTCGAGATATATTCAGGTTTTTTTCGGTGACCAAGCACACTAACCTGAATATAAATAACTTTGGTCTGCAAAACAAAAGTAATTCGAGAAATGAAGGCGAGACTGTGAAGCTGTTGCCAGATCCTCCGTGAAACAACCCCATTTATTTATTACACTAATATTGCGTGCAAAATACTTCTGACGGCTAATTAATGTTGAAAAGTTTTGACCAAAAAGTAGGATTTTACCTGTAATTCCATTAATTTTCAAATAAAATTATAATTTCTGTACTTTATGTTGTCATATGAATATATTTGTACTCATTTACGCGAAAGTTATAGGTAGGTACTTTTGGTTCGTCGAACTAACCTCTTGCGTTACATAATTCGGGTTTTCAATTATTTAAAATTTGAATCTGTAGCCAGTCTGTTCTTTTCCTCTGAAAAAAAAAATACAAATAATACATTCTGAAATTTCCTAATTTGAAAAAAAAAAGTTTCTGGAGCTGCTGGGCTTGGGTTCGAATCCCGGCAAAGGCATGGATGGTTGTGTTTGTCAATAAATGGGGGGAGGGGTGTTATTTGTCTATGTGTTTGTGTCGTCCTTTGTGTGTCTCTTGCGACTGTCTCTTCTGGCGAGCTGGGTAATGGGCTATAAAGCCTACAATCTCCCTTCTAGAGGGCGCAATCACTGTCGTATCTGCTTTAATAAAGGTGTAAGCTGCAGAAAATTTGTAATACAAAATCTAAGAATGTAGTCTGGTACAACCACGAATGTATACCAATTCTAGAGATTAGCTGTCGTGCTTATTTTACACACTGGGCTTAACAGTAAAAAGTTTTTTCGTCCCTGTGTATAGCACATTCGTAATTTAGTCATTTGCCGACGATAAATGTATCATGGAGGATCTGGCAATAGCTTCGCAGTCTTGTTTTCATTTTTCTTGAATTACTTTTGTTTTGGTAGGTTCGTTGGTCGAGATATATTCAGGTTTTTTTCAATGACCAAGCACACTAACCTCAATATAAATAACTTTGGTCTGCAAAACAAAAGTAATTCGAGAAAATGAAGGCGAGACTGTGAAGCTGTTGCCAGATCCTCCGTGAAACAACCCCATTTATTTATTACACTAATATTGCGTGCAAAATACTTCTGACGGCTAATTAATGTTGAAAAGTTTTGACCAAAAAGTAGGATTTTACCTGTAATTCCATTAATTTTCAAGAATTTTACTGATAACATTAATTCTTTATTATCCAAAGTAAAAGGAAAATGTGCTTTAATTAAAACCATCTTTGTGGTCCGGTGCTTGGAAAAAATTATTCGAATCACTCATTAAAAAGTGGCTAAATTTTTTACCAGACCCTAAAGTAGGAATTTACCTACAGTTTATGTCGACAACTCCAATTTTTTTACTGAAGGTCTCAATCGGTATAAGTGTCAGGTCCACAAAGTGTATGGTGGCCAGCCATGTCTATTCACTAGCGGTTTTTAAGCCATTGAAGTAGAAATTGAAATATAACGTGGGTAAAGTTTGGTTTGCTTTTTATTTTAGTGTTTGGTTTTTCTTTACGGCCTCGAGGAGGTACCAGTGCGCAATCTACTAGCTTGCGAGCCTAGGGGCGAAGCCCCTACGAAGATTGCACAGCAATCCAAGGGTGCGAACCGAGTTATTACTCGCTTGCGAGCCTAGGGGCGAAGCCCCTACGACAGGCATGAGAACACAAAAATATGAAAAAAGCTGAAAGCGCGATAGGACAGAAATCTAAGTAAGTACTACTTTAAAGGGCAATAATTTTTTTAAAAATATCTGCGAAAATGTTTATTTGCAAGGATATATGGGGTACCTAGAAAGACTTATCATAATAGCAAGAAATAATAATCTATGGGTATAAGCCATAAAAATTCCATATTTCTACTGAATAAATGATAGAAAGAAGAATATGCTACAAAATCTACCTTAAACCTTCTCTTATACAACTCACTCAGATAAAGACACGGATTAAAAAATAACAACTATCTTACGACACTAAAGTTAGGTCATTAAAAAAATAACCGACTTTGAAAATGTGGTTTACATTAAAAACAATCTTACACATTGTTATTGAAACATGTTTTTCTACAAAAACACAAAACAAATAAGCACTATAATATCCGTAGTTCACATACAAAATATAAAAAAATATATTTTGTTCTCCTCTCCTTAAAACAGTTACATGGCTCGTGCACTTGTTAGGAAAAAAAAATTAATTACTTTATAGTTCTGTTCTGGGGCATTCCAGAAAATTCGAGATCCGGAAATTGCTAACACCATAAAACCTGAATACATAAGCATACAGTCTATATTCTTATATTCACCGACTCCATTTTTTATTAACAAAAAAACCATCTAAAATTAGAAAACCGAGTATAGGTTGACGGATTAAGCACTAAAAAAAATCCTTTCACATCCAAGCTGTTCGTGCCGACCCAAGGTCACGGACACTCGATTAGGAAAATCTGGTTAATCCTACTTGGCCTGAACCAGAGCTACAGAAGTAACGAGACGCTTCTGATCAGGCAGAGTCAATCATTATCAGACGACGCGGCATCATCGGATGATGCGTGTCGGCCCAAGGTCACGGACACTCGATTAGGAGACTCTGGTTGATCCTACTTGGCCTGAACCAGAGCTACATAAGTAAAGTTAGCCGCTTCTGATCAAGCAGAGTAAATCCTTATTAGGCAGTGCGGCATCATTGGATGATGCGTGAAAATTACTAGACAGCAAAATAAGTAAATCAAGATGCTGCAAATATTTGATCAAGTGAAAATGTTACTCTTCTAAAAGGGGTATGCATTGGCGCTTTGTTGATATTTGAAGACATCTTAGTGAAATTTAATCTCAATTCATCTTCAAAATTTAAATATATGTTTTACTTTTATTGTTAAAATTTCTAATTTTAACTTGTGTTTTATTTAAGAAATTCATGTTTAGTTTTCTTTAATATGGACCGAGAATGGATGATTTTTCGGTGGTGTTAATGCTGTGGAAAAATTGACGTCTCGTATATGAGCCTAATGCTTTTTTTAAGACGATATTTTGTCAGAAATTTGTTGGCCTGTGATGCAGTATTTATTAAAGACTGAGTTTAAAAATATGAGTTAGATTAGAAAGTATCATGCTATCAAGTAACGCAGGTTAAAGATGACGCGTAGTTATCACATGCTTTGGAAATTACGTTCAGAAATGTTTTGATCCGATCCGATTTTGTAATAAATACGGATTTTTCCCCAAGCGTTTTTAAGGACTTGCAAATGAATTTTTTTTTAAAATTCAAGCACTTTTTAAGGAGGTTACCATGTACGGCGATTTCGCCGCCAGCTAGCAAATATTACGATGTGTTGAAGTTTGGTTGAACGATCCTTCTTGAACTTTAACTGCATTATAAAAATAATGGGTTCGAAAGTGTTCTGTTATTTTTCCTATAAAAAACGTCGACTTACATCGGAAGCATATGCCAATGTGATGAGGATAGTTTACTAGAAAGCGTACCAAACAAATTTTCAGATTTGACTTTAGATTGAAGACATAAACTGCGCATTGGATCTGATCTCGCAACTTCTTTACTCGAAACCGAAACACCAACAAGCCGATAAGAAAATTTAAGCGTAGAGAAGATTCACCTTGACAATAAATGACATTCAAACGTATTTTCGCACTAGTTGAGGTGATCAAAATAATTTTACTATTCAGTTTCTATTTTTAGGACAAAAACAAAAATTTGAAGAAAAAAAAAACGGAAAACGTCAAAAAATCGGAAAATGACCAAAAATCGGGAAAAAGCGAAAATCCGCCAAAAAGCGGAAAATTCTCATGCCTGCTACGATGAGATTGCGCAGCAATTGAAGGGTGCGAGCCGAGTTATTACTCGCTTGCGAGCCTAGAGGCGAAGCCCCTACGATGAGATTGCACAGTAATCCAAGGGTGCAAGCTTGGGAGCTGAGAGAGATTGGGCAGCGGGCGAAGCCCCCTACCGGTCTCAAAATTCTCAAAACTAAACTGTATTTGTTAAAAGTTCACCATCTTTAACCGCAACCAGGTGTTTACCTCTTTGTCTGTGCAAGCCAATCTTGGCGCGCGTATCGCCCGATTTGGCGACCAGATCTTACAGATGAGCATTCCTGCATTGGCAGTATCCTTTTAATAGTCTTGCATGTTTCTTTGTGGAGCAAACAAAGAGAAATTGCGTAGCAATTCTCGGGGGTTGTCGAAAGGTAGCGAGCAGGGGGCGAAGCCCCCTGCCGGCCGCGAAGCGGCCAATGGAATTGCGCAGCAATTCCGGGGGTTGGCGAGCGATAGCGAGCAGGGGGCGTAGCCCCCTAGTTAGATAAATAAAAGTCAAGGTTTGAGATACAACAAACTTCAGTATTATATCGTGAGAGTTACAATTATTAATGTATTTCCGTAAATAGTAAACTAAATCAAAAATGGTTTCAGTAGTCAGTTATCGACTATTTTGCGAAATGTGAGGGGACAATTTCTTTTCTTTTTTTCATTTGAGAACACTACAGGCTAATTAGACCGAGACCTACACCGGTGAAACGGAGTAGGTGGTTCGGTTATATGCAAGCAATAGGATCTAGGGTCTTCTAGGTATATTGATGTTCAGACACCAACTATGTAAGTTCTAGATCGTAGGTGGTATATCTCGCGCTGAAATGTATGGTTTAAACTAAAATCATTTCTTGACCTGCTGATCAATGGGACAGACTCAGTTTCAACGAAGTGTAAAAGGGGTTTCCAGTTTCCATATAATTACAGTAGCCATGTTAAGTTTAGTTTAGTTTGAACTATGGTCACACTATTGATCCTGCGCCACTATACTACAAAAGTTACTTTAACCCAGTGTTGGGCATTAATAAATTAATTTGTCAAATTGACTAAAAAATAATTGCAATTAAATTAGTTCAATTAAATTAGTTACAATTAAATTAATCACAATTGAACTTTTAATTGCACCTTGCAATTAAATTAATTTGAATAACGTACGTCAATTGTAACTAACAATTAAAACTTATTTTTGCAATTAACTTTTTTAGTTGTTTTATGAAACAATTAAAACTAACAATTAACCTTATGTATAAAAACGAAATGAGTAAATATTTAGGAAAATTAAGCTGTAAGTCTTAGACTTAGGACGAATAAAAAAGTGGTTAATTGTTATTTTTAAATAAAATTAATCAAATAATTGAAAATTAATTGTTAATTGTTACTACTACAGTGAACAATAAAATAATTGTTAATAGTAATTTTCCACAATTACAATTGATGAATTGCTAGTTGTTGTGATTACATTAACCAACTAATTGCTAACCTTTAATTGTTCTTGCAAATAAAATTTGCTCAACACTGCTCTGCTTTTACCGTTGAGTCTGAAACGGACGGAATCTGTTGTTTCTGGAGTTGCGGACTAAAACACTGCTTTTGGGAGAACACCCATTCGTCAGTCTGACATACGTAAACAAGCTGTTGAATATATCCGGCTGTCATGTTTGTCCATTTATCCAATGGAATTCTCTCCGTGTAACCCGATAGTCTAAGTCGTTTACTCTTGGCTAAGATGGATGTGGTCAAGTGTCGGTTGTTGATTATTTAGTGACTCTAGAAACTTGTACACTATTACTACAGAATGTACAGTTTTGCCAGTTATCAAAAGAAAGGTATTAAGGGGGTCTGGCACCCCAAAATCATTGAAAAAAATTTAAAAAAAATTAGTGGCTTAAAATACTATATCAACCTTTATTAATAATGTCACAAAGTTTTAAGACAATTGGAAAAATATTTTTGACATTAAAGGCAATTTTATTTTACCTTTTCTTTAGTGAAACGGCCCAGAACGGCCGAACGACTAAGGATCCGATAATGTTATTCCAATCAAATATTACGAGGAAGCAAAAATCCTTCGTAAGGAAATGAGTTAACAACAAAAAGTTTAAATTCGTTTTTCTCGGTTTTACAATTTTTGAATCATGTGAATGTTTGGGGGCACATAACTAAAAATGTTATTCATTTAAATACTTGATTTTTATGTGTAATTCACAAGTATATTTAAACATTTTAACGCAGGGAATAGTCTGTAAAGTTTTTAGTTTTTTTTTTTTAAAAATCTTTTAGGTTAAAAATATTGACATTCTTCAACGATATTTAAAAAAATTCATATTTAATCTAGTTTTTAGTTTTTCAAAATAATTTTGTGTTAAAATACTTAAAAATGTCTATAGATGAAACTGTTAAAATTTGAAATGTATATATTAATTAGTTAATTCTTGAGATGCCCCCAAAGTTGGACAATTTAACATGGGCTTCTATGGAGGTGCCAGACCCCCTTAATGAATAATTGAGGGCAGGGCCTGTTATTGGAAAACTCGGACTATAGTCCCAATCTATTTAGGGGGAATCCTTTACGAAAACTGTTGTGTTTGGTTTCCAGTAATGATGGTGGCATATGACCTATGTATCAAATTTGTGCTGCAATTTTATTGACTTCCTTAGAAACATCGATCAAAACGAATCACGTTGGGTAAATTTCTCAGTCAAAATCGAGCAAAAAACAAAATGGAATACGAAAATTCATTTTTTATAATTGCATGAAAAAATCGGACTTTTACACTATAATTTTAATATCAGACGCGTGCGTAAAGTTATACTTTTTAGAACAGTGATACGAAATTGCTTTTTTCACCCAAAAGCAGAGTTTAAAAAATGCCAACATATCAAGCAAAACTTACGTGAAAAAAATCAAATCTCATTGGTTCAAAAATAATTCACGTGCTATTTTTTTTTGTCTAAAGAAGATCGGCATCGATAGATCTCTGGAACTACAAAACGCAAACTTATTAAAGTAAAACCTTTGAACATTTATACTGATACAAATTTCGAAAAGCCATATGAAAGGTTCTTTCCTGGAAGAACAAAACTGGTATCGCTACCCATGTTCAAATACTTGACTTTTAAACAAAAAAATAAGTTGCCTTTTGTAGTTCCAGAGATTTAGCGATAGCAACCTTCTTTACGTAAAAAATTAGCACGTGAATTGTTTTTGAACCAGTGAGATTTGATTTTTTTTTCACGCAAATATAAAAAATAGTGTATGAAACACGTGCGAAAAGTAAACTTTTTAAAACACGTGTCATTATTTCACTCGCTCGTATAAAATCCACTAGTTTTAAAAAGCATTACTTTTCGCACTAGTTGCATAAATAACTAATATTTTACTCATATTTTAGGGATTTACAGCATTTAGCATACAAGAAACTGAGGCAAAGGCCGATTTCTAGTTTTGAAACAAACAAAAAACAGGCGCGTTTACATGAGCCATCGAATCCATGGAATGAAGAGCAAACTTCGCATTTGTAACCTCTTGGGGAATTTCTCCCAAGCAGAACCAGAATTGCAGGGTTTATTGAAGGGGTTTCGCAAACTCTCCGATGAAGGAGGGTTTCATGTTTCATACCATGGATTCGGCCACAAACTAGAATTTTGGTTAGAAATCCTGCTCGACCACTTTTTCCCGTAATGGAGGGTTTGGCATTCCATGGATTCAATGGCTCAGTTAAACGCGTTTTATATTGGTCATTTTTTAAAACTAATATACCCTCAATTCTTCAACCCTAAGCGGTTCCTTTGAAACATTCGTCACAGTCACAGTTAATTTAACGCGCAGCGCGATTCCAGACAAATTTGCATATAGCAGGAGGGGAGTGTTGTGGCGGCCATTAATGTTATTATCCATTGTACGATGTGAATTAACCCTCCAAGCGCCCAACCCGAGTTAACTCGCGAATATTTTTGTGCGCCTGGCGCCTGACCCGAGCTAACTCGCGAATATTTTTATGCGCCTAGCGCCCGGCCCGAGTATACTCGGGTTGACCAATAGTGCTTACCCCCACAGACCTCCGGTGGCGATAATTAGAGGGGTGGGCTAAGTGTCAACCAGGATCCCTCAACTCAGTGGGGGGTTAATTTGCTCTTGTAGTAATTTATGGTTGCTGGAATTTTATTTTGTGCCAAATATAGATTGGCGACAAATAAAGTAAAATTTTTGCAATTTATTTTATGGTTTTATTTACAATGACAACAGTCGAGAAAAATGAATGTTTGTCACGCTTTAAACTGTAGTTTCTAATTAAATATCGAAATCATCTTTGTTCATGTCTTTGAAATGTTGGTACGCTTTTTAATAAATTATAGTGAATTTGAATTTCGATTCTTTTCTTAGTTTTAATTTTTCTTGCGAAAGTTTAAGCATTCTTTTAATGATGATCTGCCACCCGGGTGGCTCAATCGTTAGGACTCTAGCCTTTGGAGCTGCTGGGGTCGGGTTCGAATCCCGGTCAGGCATGGATGTTTGTGACCGTCAATACATGTTGTTATTTGTCTATGTGTTATTCATTTCTTTGTGACTGTAAAAATTCTTTCTGTGTCTGTCCCACTTGGACAAAAGCTTATAAGCGGTTCTCTGAACAAGCACACAAGCTGGAATATATATGTACCACACCATTGATGATGATCTTAAGATACCTTATTTTCTGTTTTTCTGGGGTTTTGCTAACTAAATACTGGCCAGCAAACAATTATCGTGATAATAACATAATGCCTGTTAATGAGATTATGCTAAGTGAAAAAATACCGCTTTTTCTTACACCGCTTTAATTTTAACTTTTTTTTTTTTGGCTCTTGTATTTTTTCCCTTAACGAATTATTTTTGGTGCATAAAAAAGTTTTTTTTTTACAAAAGATACCTGTTTTGATTTACCAAATTTCTATTAAATTAAGTAAAATTAACATGAAAGTTATGATAGAGCTCAATTTATCACAATTATCAATGGATAATTGTGATAAAAACAGATTGACAGATTTAAAGTATATCCTTTACTGCCGAATATACAAAGCTTGCTTTGATGATAATCCTCGCCCTTAAAAAGACACTAACTGTGCTCAAGATTGCACACTTTTTGTTTATTTAAATCTTTATATCGATAATAAAAAACAATTCTTTTGTGAAACACTTGCTAGTTCAAAAAGGACGCTTATTTCTTATTCTGTCTGAAGTTATCTCTCTGCATAGAAAAAACGTAAAAAAAGTTGAAATATTTATCTATGATTCATTTTTTAATTACGTGAATTTTAGCAATTTATTTATGTCTGTGAATTTTTGAAAAAGATTTTTTGCCTTTTATATAAGGAATAAAATCTATTACTTATTATTCAATGAACAAAATTCACAAAGAAAATTTCCTTTTTTTTGTATCAATGTACGTTTTCATAAAAGTATCTCTTCTTATTTTAAGAGAAATACTTAAAAAAACTGGTAATATGTACCACTGTAATTGTGTGCTCCACCTTGTTTGACAAGCCAAGTGATCTGCTTTGAAAGTGCGTCTTTCAACACAACACGCCGAGCCGGCTATTTAGACCATGTGTTTGTCAGGTTGTCAGGTGGGGAAAAGGGGGTCAAGCTCCCCCCCCCCCCCAAATCCGCAGCCTTCGCTTCTGTTACGGAGCGCAGCAAGGCCCCAAGCATGAGTCCTTAGGCTACAATGATAAGAGCCTGGACGCCACACGAAAAAAGAGATACATGCTTTCGAAGTTTCCAGCCATATCAGGGTCGCTCGATGGACAACTCAGCGACCCTAGCCATATGAGCCGTTTGAGGCATCCTCTGATGAAATTCCCAAACCAAAAAGTTATTTGTAATGTAATAACGTATGCGTTGTCAGTTTGCATTCCTATTACTGAGATCTTGAATAACGCAATATGCATTCAGATAGTTAGCTAACAGCCAGATTATTTCTGTTTTTCTATAAATATTTTTATATAACAAATAAATTATAGGAAAATGAAAGGATCATTTTTAATGTTTTGGATATTTAAATTAATCAAAAATCGAAATTATGAAATTCAGAATTCGAAATTATGAAGTACAGTACTATAAAATAACACAATTATCAAAATTATTCATTTTAGAAAATCAACACACAGATAAACTAGATTTTCTAAACCGGGAAAGTGTATTAATTATTCAAATTTTTCCACACTTAACAAATTTTGTAAAACAGAATTTCATACTCTCAAATATTTTATTATATTTTAGTTAACTATAATTTTTGTGTTACTGCTTCGAAATATCTTTCAATTTTTCTCACAACTCTTTCTAAATACAATTAAATATGTACAATAAAATATGCTAAAAGTATACTCATAATTTTCGATGAGAATAAAGATTTGATTAATTTTTACGAAAATATGTCAATTTTTTTCTATTTTGTTAGTTTTTTGGCTTTCGAACCAATGGTTTTTGATTTCTGTAGGCAGAAAAATGTATTTTTATGTAATGTAAGAAAAGTACTTTTACTAAGAAGATTGGCTTTCCAATTGACAAATATGTTTCGCCTTTGGGATTCACATGCCATTGAGTAAAATTACTAGGCGCAAAATCCTATGTGGAACCAATATGAAAAGTAAACAATGTTTATTGTGCTTCGGTTACTAATGGGAACGTTCCTGACATAGGTGAATGGGCTACAACCAGGACCAATTACAATAGCATCAGAGTTTACTGAAATACAAGTACTACGTACATAATGGGGAAAAGTGAGGGTATGGCTTTTGGGTGTGGTTTGTTGTTAGAATGTTCAAAAGTTGTGATGATTGGCACCCAGATGCTTACTGTATGCGCACTTATTTAGCTAGCAGTTTTCGCGAAAATGAAGATATCGATGAATCAGCAATCTGAAACATCCACTTTTTCACTTTGGAGCTGAATTTTATAAGAACTAAGCGAAAAATTGAAACAATGACAATGTCTTTGAAAAAGTTGCTTATTCCCTTCGGATTCCCAATATCTAAAGTAAATTCAATTCGTGTTGGCGCGTGCGCAGGAAAAAAGCAAATAATAACAGAGAATGGCGTCAAGCTCCTGTTCGTTGTGTTTTGAAGTCCCTGTTATGGTCTGCCAACTCTTAAAATTCACTCAAAATCAAAACAAATCAAATACGTGTGGGCTCATGCGCACTTAAAAAGCAAACACTATTAGAGGATGGCGTCAAGCCCCCGTTTCGGCACGGTCCGCTATTTTCAAGCCCTGTTATGGTCCCGCACAACCACGTGGATGACGTTTTTTTTAAAACTAATTATATTAATTAAAAATCACAATCAAATATGAAAAAACAAAGCCTCAGGTGCACACGTAGGAATTAAAAGGAATCTATATTAAAAATTCCGAATTTTTTAGGGCAGTCTAAGTAGGTCTTTTGCGATCCTCAGACAAACACACAGACTCTTTCTTTTATTATTATAGATGTATTCATGCCATACTTACTCAGTTTGGTTTCTGTTATAGAAATGTCAGAAAAACAAATCGTGCTATTGCCATTCATGTAAGTAAGAGATATAGTGAACAACTAGTCAACCACAATATAATACAATAAGTAAATAATGCGTTTACCCATAAGTTTATTATCATTTTAGGGTGTTTCCGCAGTCCCTTCACTTTTCAAAAATCGAAAAACGTAATAATCTTTTCAGTTTCTATTTTAAATTATTAAGCAACTATTTTTTTACTTATTTACGTTGTACCTATTTCTATCCTTATATAAGAACTGTTATCAAAATGTACTTCCACATTTGCATTCTCTCTCTTCTAATAAATTTCTAGATATTTACAATGTTTTGCTTAGCAGTCATTCACAGTGGGTAAATTGGTCAATATAGCTGGACCAAAGTTGATTTATAACTTTCAAAGTTTTTGGACCATATACGGGCCAAGTATACAATCATATTGTCATACAGTTCTTTATTTATTTACCCTGTCACGTTTGCACTCGCAAGAATAGTGTATAAACTTATGTAGTTTTTTTCCGACAATCTAATTCCGAAGCTCTTTATTTTACCATAACAATAATTATATTTTGTTTGACTTTTTGTATAATTTGTTACATTATGCCGCAAACTTAGGCCTTGGTTTTAATGCTAATAAGAAGTTTAGAATTTGCTTTTACGAATGCTGCAAATTTAATTTTGCAGTTTTGCGAGATAATCAGAGTAATTTTTTATTGATATACTCTAAAAACTAGCGTACTATTTGTTTATATTTTTGTGATACATGTTTATTTTTCGCTTTAGAATAGTACATCATATAAGCTATAATTCAAATAAAAAACTTAGGGGGGGGGGGGGACATATCTAATAAAAAGAGAACTTTTTATCAAAATTACCCATTAAACTAATACTATTCATTAATTAGCAAAATTCACTAGCGTATACATGAAAACTGATAACTTTTAGCTTAAAATCAAAAATTCTGACGTCTTTGGGTAGTTGTTAAAACTCTTTACAGTCTCTTCGTGTTTCACAGGACACTAATTCCAAGTCTGTCACCAATCCCCCCATTTCCGGTGTTTAGGGACGGTGTGAATAAAAGCAGAAAAGGGGGGGGGGGCCCCGTTCCTACTGGCACCACAGTCTTTGACATACCTTCCCAGATGTCTGTGGATACCTTCGGGACAAAAGACAGGTTGTAAGTTTCGGATCTAAAACGATGCAGCTTATAAAGATCTGGTTTCTTTATAAATACGATACACGAACATTTCCACTTTGCGGAAGGCGTTCTGTGAAGGATATAAATCTCTCAAAAAAATGCACTGGTTTGCTTATTTTTGTATTGAAGATCGCACGTTTTAATTGTTTAAAAATGTTACTTTTTGCTCGCTATAATCTATGAGTTGTTACTTAAAAAAAGTAACAGAAAATGTAACTGATTTGGTGCAAAATAGGGTACAAGAATTATTATCTTATGCTTATGGTTATTATTATTTTAAAACCGTGTTTGAAAGAACAACTGTGAAAAAAATATTGACAGTTGTACTAGAAAAATCTGCACTTTTTCAAGACTTTAAACTTTAAGGGTGGAGTTAGTAATCGTTGCAGAAAGTCTTTGTATCTTAAGCGTCATAGATAAAGTAGTGCATATTGAATTTTTTAGACAATGACTTTTACACTCAAAGATATCCTGTAATATTACAAAAAATTACTGGCAAAAAATATCTGTAATGCTGAGAAGAAAATGAAGAATAAAAAAGAATCACATTGTTCTATCCATTTTTAACGTCATAAATTTATTTGTGGCAAAAATAAATTTTGTTTTAAATTTTATGTTTAAATAAATAAAGTTTATAAATACATTGTTGATGTGGCAACAGCTATTTAAATATGACTTAAAATTAAATTCCACAGCTAATTCAAGGGGAAATTTGCCGGCAGATGTCCGTCCAGACGTGCATAGCCGGACATAAAGTATGAAAGTTGGGTCTCATCAGAGTTCATACTTTTCTGATTTCTGTATAAAATAATATTTAAAATCCGACGGATGGAACTGTTTAGCGATTTTTTTTTTATAATTTGTAAAAATCTTGTGAAGAAGCGATTCAAGGTGACAGTTTACAAACCTACTTGTTATATAAATAAAGTTTTTCTGCCATTGTTGATGTAGCTGCAGTGATTAAAATTACTTAAACTAAATTTCACTACTAATTCAATGGGTAATTCGCTGACAGATAGTAGAGAAATATCCGTCCAGGCATACAGACAAATGAATAAAGTTATGAAAGATGGGTACCGGAGGTCATACTTTTCCAAAAAAAAAGGAAGAATTCTTAAGATCCGACGGATTCAACCGATTTTGGAAGAGCGATATAAGCGAACAGACAGGCGGGACATCGCCAGCAAGTAAATACCTATACTTTTTTACCGTCTAAAAATGGGACCTACCTGACTCGTTGTGTCGAGGGCATATGACTCAGGCGAGCTGACCATTACCCATCCGCCACGGATGTTGTTTGTATATTTAAATCGTCTAAGTAATTTTTTATACACAGCTCAAAACAATTAGGGGAACACTTTGCCTACTTTTGTAAAAAATTTCAGCTCCAAATTCTTTTTTTTGTGCTCTAAAAATCTAAAAAGAGTGTAATAGATTCTTTATGCACCCCGAATAGAATAGTAAAAAACAGGGTAAAAATATCTTAATTTTTTAACTCAAATGTAAGGGGAAAATATTGGAGTCATAACTTTTGAAAACATTATAACAATACTTCTTTTCAAAAGTTGATTTGTTAAAAAATAAAGTTAAAATCTATTTTAAACATTTAAGAATGCAAGCGTGAAGAATTTAGGGTAAATTTACTTCGTAAAATTTATTTAGGAGTGAATTTTATTTTACTATGCTTTTGATATTTTCATTTAATTAAAACAAGTATTCTTTTAATTCTTCAAGAGACACGATTCTTCTATCTAAGTAAGTGCGAGCTCAACTTAGTGAGAAAAAAAATCGCAAGCTGATGATTCCAAATGGAATCATTGGGGTGAAAAGGTTTAAACCATGCATTACCCTAATTGTTTTGAGCAGTGTACTTTTGATACCAAGTGCTTCGTAATCAAAACAGCAAAAATTCTGTTTTTAAGATAAAATATACATAAAATTTACAAATTGTATCTGTTTATGGAGGAAATGTGTTTTTTGACAAAATGGAATTATCTATTTCAAAATTTATACGAATTTTTAAAAATATATATATCTTCTGCAGAAAGATAACAGAAAAATGTTAGTTTCAAAAATTATTTTTACTTTACGAAAATCAAATCTGTACACACATACACAAAACATCCAATTCAGTAACCAACCACCAGCTAGCCACATTTTAGAAAGATAAATGAAAAATCTACTTTGAGTCGAAAATGAAACTCTCAAGGTAACCCGGCCTCACTGGAACTTAACCGCTAATGATCTGCCTGGGATAGGGGGAGTTTCGGCAAGACCCTGGACAAAGACCACCCAAACTTAGCAATTCGTCCCTGTCATCACCGCCACAGGTAAAATGGGGGAAGCTAAAGTTGTTCGAAAATCGAAGCCGCTATCTGGTCAACTCGCATGTTTCAGGTGGGCGCTGGGAGGTAATATTTGAAAAAATAGAACGGCGCTCGCAGGGTTAATGACTATTTAAGCGCTTTTCGCGTAAAAAATAACCCTTCGCAATTAAAGAGCTTATTGGAAAAAGGTGCTAAGTGACATTTTTGAAAAAAATTGAGATTTTTGCGTCACATGAACGCAATACTAACTTCTTTAACGATAACAGTGTTCCCTTTTTCATATACTTTGATTTTAAAATATTTTTTTGGTTTGCAAGTACCGTTTTAAACAGATCTGATTGCCAACTAAAAACTTAAAAGCTCATTTTCTAGTTTTTAATCTTTTGTCGCTTAGCACGTTCTTCCACTAAGCTCTTCAGTTGGAAACAGTTCAAAGTTGAGAGAGATTATAGGTGTTGCTGGTTGTGTGTGTGAAATTAACCTTTGACTGGTTGGGGCTAAAGGTGAGGCTGGTTCTACAATATGTAGTCTTGTGGAGCAGTTAATGGTTGGATGGCATTAAGGCATTAAAGTTTTAATTTTTGATACATTGGATATTTAACTATAGCAAGCGTAAATTAATGCAGTTTGTCATGTAAAATTGAACCTATACCCTAACCGCCCATGTCAATAATTATGGTTCGTTACAGCTCGGACTAAAAATTATACAGGCTTCAAATATAGTATACGAGTTTCCAGTAACCTGTTGTACGTCATAGTGAGGTGTTTGAGAAAATCGCGCATGCGCAAAGGAGAGCTGCCATGAAACTTTTGAGATTTCAAACATATTGAAAACCTTATTGGGTATGTAAATAAAGTTAAATGTATTTAATAAGTGGTTGTTAAAAGTCGTGTTGCATCCTTCCTAAATATCATTTCGATTCGTAACATAAAACTGCAATAAATATATAGAAAAGTACTCTCTAACTTATTTTGTCTCACGACAGATTCATTCAATTCATGAAAACACCTTACATCATCCCAGTTGTAATATCGGGATCTACCTTCTTGATCACGTAGGCGCTGACGTCACGAAGGTCGCCTACACAAGGTCATAGGAGGCGAACGGGGGCGGTGGGGGAAAACGCCCCGTAGTCTCATGACAATGTCTGAAGTCGAGTTATGAATTGTTATGTAATGGATGTTTGTGTATTTAACTAATTTAGGTGGATGCTATTGTTCAGTCGCTTGACTGTCCAATAGAGCCAATGCATTAGTTTTTAAATAGCAATATCGGCAAATGTATTGCTTTACTGTGTTTTTCCACTACACTCTAAAAAATGAATGCTCAATAAAAACGACGACATTTTCCTTAATTTTGACGATTCCGTTACTGGCAAATGCTCCGAGTTTTCGTTTCCTCAAAGTGAGAAAATTTGAATCGTCATTTTTATGAGGATTGGTATGTCATCTAATCTAAAGAAATATTTCGTCATTTTTGAGCATGTAAGTACAACAATGAGATTCAGTTTCCTCAAAATCAAGGTACAGAATCGTCAAATCACGATCGTAAAAGTGAGGATTCGTGTTTACTCAAAAGTCACGTGATAGTTTGACGAAGCAATCCTCAAAATTAACGAAATGAGGCTTGAGGATTCATGAATCGTCCAAAATGAAAGTGTTATTTCTGAGAGTGTAGGTATGACAATCGACGTAACAGTGGAATGTTTCTAATTCAATAATTCATGAGGTTTAAAAATAGTTTCGTACTCTTCCTAATATTCTGGAGTTACCAAATCTTGAAAAGTACTACTTAAATAGCCAAAGATGATATTTTATTTTAAAATTGGATTTATTTTTTTGTCATGACGATTCTCATACCAGATGAAAAAGACTTGCATGACAAGGCAATACTTTCGATAAGGTTGCGATTTCAAATTCAATGCATTAGCTCTATGAGACTGACCATTCCTCGTTAGTTTAGTTTAGTTTGAATTACTACACGAGGGCTATTAGCGACGGGCATCGTATTTTAGAACCTCAGTCAAGTGACGAGACGCCCATTTCTCTTAAAACGAGTTTATGGCTGGAACACAAACGAAAAAATTGTAAAAATAAAACACATTAATAAGCAACCAAAAATAATAAAAGGTTATCTTGTAATCAAAAGCCCCAAATCAAGGTGAGTTAGGATTCAATATTTTATAAATAAGCAATGTAACACATAATTGTTATTTGATAAAGCCTTTGAGTCGGTGGTCGACCTTTAACCAGATTCACAATAGATTTAATTCTCTCAATAATTGTTTTAGATTTAAAGTCTTTTGGACATCCTCTCTGGCACTTGAAAACCCCAACTGAAACAACGAGCATGCAAAAATGAAAGAAAAACAGCATATGATACAACCAGGGCTGGATTTCGGTCTAGACCTATACAAGGTCCGGGCTGTCAGGAAGGGGGTAAAAAGATAAAATAGTTTCGGAAATAGGCTTTTTGGACAAACAATTGCACTAAGAATGCTGTCGTGTACACCAGCGTCTAACTGCTCAGCAGACCGGTCGTTTTCAGCCCTAAAGAGAACAAATAAGGAGAACACTGGCTCAACTCCTCTCAATAATGTACATAGTCAGAAATAATGCAGTCAACTGACTATGATAACGTCATTCGTTCTTTTTCACAGAAGAAAGTTCGCCATGTGATTTAAAAGATTTTATAGAATAACTATAATAACATTCTATTATTCTGATGTTTATTAAAGTCGATTAAAATTTGTAGGTTCTGTACTAGAGTATTCAATTTGCACAATTTCCAAAATAGCTTCGAATTGGTAGGGGGCCCCAAATATCAAGTGCCTAGGGGCCCTGGGTCTTTAACGCCTGAACTGTACATGGCCATAAAAAAAAACATCTGATCAGACAATCAAACCACCAATTGGTAATTAGAGCAAATTCCACTGAAAAACCTCCAACAACAGCCATCGAAAAGGAACTTCCGAATTCACAACAAAAAAAGATAACAACCAACCTGGCGACCTTGCTTCCAGAAATGATCTGACACTTCTCCCACGCTTCTATTTTGTTCTTTATTTTTTAATTTTTTAACACTTTTTTTTTATCCGTCTTACATCTTCTTTTCTGATAACCACTCGTGTAGAAATAAAAGTCGCGGAGGCGACCAGATTGCTCAAAAGATATAATGAGTAACTCGTTTTTTCATCATCTTTTGTTGTTGATAAAAAAAATTGCCCAGAAAGCCACTGGGAGGTAAATGAAGCTTTTTTAAGTATGAGGCAGGAGAAGAACTGTGAAAATGGTGTTTTGTTCTCTTAATCGTTCCCATTTGGGATTGGTTTCCGTTCTTATTTGTTTTTTGAGGACAAGGTTTTTAGTGTAACGAACCGAGCTTTGCTGTATCAATTATGTGAATTCTTGATGTAATGTAAGGTCTGTGACAAATAGGTGACGTGGTTAAAATATTTCTCTTATAATTTGATACTTTTCGAAAGAATAACAAGAAATTCTAAAAACGCTAAATTATCCGAATTTAAAGTGAAGTAAATGCTCAATGAAATTCTTATAAAAAAACAAGTATATTTGTAGCAATAACTGTTACCAGCAACTGTTTACACACAATATTTAAACACATTGGATACCAATATTTATATACCTTCTATCGAATAAAAAAAGAAAATAGGCGGACAATGTTCAATGCTAATTTACGTTAGCAATAATTAAATTTCTCAGAAATGGGCTGGATAAAAATCAGATTGCATAATTTTAGCAGACGTTCTAGTAAAAGCTAATGCTATGTAATTTTGAAAAGATAAAAATAATTTAAAACATGCAGATAGAATCTCCTATGGCTTACAAAAACTTCACCAGTGTACGCAGCAGTATAATATACTTTCTTTTTGAAGGCGATCTTTAAAGTGGTTGATTCATTAACTGGTGGTGGTTAACTTAGTTAACACACAACCTATTTTTATAATTTGAACAGATTTCATCATAACTTTTTGTCAACTTTATTATAACTTCAATATGTATTTGGATAACAGCTAATACTTTATTCTTGTATTGAATATCTGAGGGGAATATCCGTTGGTTTCGTGTGCGATTTTTGTAAATATAATGTAGTATTCCCAGACTTGTGTCATTAGTTGATACATTTAATGTACAGTTCAGTTAAGTCGTCGCAAGACGAGGGTATTAAATTACGATCCCAGTTTGGCGCTGTTTAAGCTCCGCAGGGAGACCAGAACTAGACAGCCGGAAAACATGCAACCTATCTACCTACAGAGAATTTAAAATCTGCGCAATTTCATTTTTCCAGGTAGATTGAACCCTCTCCAGAAACCACACGACTAGCAGATGGTACTCCCTTGGTGTTTCATCACTCAAATGATAAACGGCACCTAGAATACCAATATATGGGGCCCGTTATACGAAACCTAAAAAATACCTGAAGCAACTAACCTCGCAAACGGTAGTCCATTCACCCACGCAGCAGGAAACTGAAGATAGGTTTGGTTCATCCGGCAAAAATAATCTTACGTGGAAAAGTGACATGAACAAAAGAAAGTGAGGGTCAAATTTTGTTTAGTTTAGTTTGAATTATCGTTGAATTATCGAGTAACACGAGGGAGGGCCATTGGCGATGGGCGTCGTATTTTAGAACTACTGTCAAGTGACGAGCCGTTAAGGGCGACATCGTACGCAGCGTTAGCGTTAGGACTTTGTAGGATATTTAACGTACACTCCCTTACACGGGCTGTTATTCGTCGGACATTTTTGACTGCACGGACGGTTTATAGATCGGCCGTTATTTTGGCGATGCCCGGACCTGAACCTGGGACCTTTCGCATGCTACGCGAGTGCCTAATTGACTGGGCTCTCCAACCCCCTTGTCAAACTTGGGAAAAATTTATCTGAAAACTTGTTATTGTGACTATCTTATTCTTTATGCAAATTGCACCCATTTTCTTAATAACCAACAAAGAATTTGCAATATAATTCCAATGTTCTATTATTATAACTCATAGAATATTCATTACAAATTTCTTACAGAATGGAACGTTATTTATAGTAGTTATCTCTTTACTTTACTGACATTTTGTAGAAACTTCAATCACAACCATAAAGCATACTCAGACTTTTACATAAAATGAACACTTGTCAATAGTAAAGTTCCGATGTATACATTGACGGTCTACTTAATCAAAGTACAGCCACACAACAAACTATACCACTTTTCTCTCATACAATACCAATGGAATTCAAAACAAGGGCCTCCTCGGTACACACAGGAAGGATGCGTTACCACTTAAGGATTTTCCGACAGGATTTACACGACCCGCCCTGTAAGACCACACAATTCATTCACAATGGGGGGAGGATGTTAGGCGAGACTGCTCCTTCGTAGGATTGCGAAAGATGCCCGTGATGAAATACTTTACGGGATCGGAAGGATAAGATTTGTTTTACTTATTGCTATCTATAAAATAACGGTTATAGGTTAGGTTTTGAATTATTGTCGCACTAGAGCTACACGAGGGCTCTAGAGCTAGGCGTGGGATTGCGAAAGAAGCCCATGATGAAATACTTTAGAGGATCGGAAGGATGAGATTAGTTTTGCTTATTGCTATCTATAAAATAACGGTTATAGGTTAGGTTTTGAATTATCATTGCACTAGAGCTACACGAGGGCTCTAGAGCTAGGCACTAGAGCTAGGCTTGGGATTGCGAAAGATGCCCGTGATGAAATACTTTAGGAGGGGATCGGAAGGATAAGATTTGTTTTACTTATTGCTATCTTAAAATTGCCGTTATAGGTGAGGTTTTGAACTATTGTCGCACTAGAGCTACACGAGGGTTATTGGCGACGGGCGTCGTATTTTAGAACCACAGTCAAGTGACGAGCCGACACCTGAATATGAACCCAACGCAACCGTTAAGGGCGACATCGTACCCAGCGTTAGGACTTTGAAGGATATTTAACATGCACTCCCTTACACGGGGTATTATTCGTCTTACATTTTTGGCTGCATTAGCCATTTTTTAGGTCGGCAGTTATTTTGGCGATGACCGGAACCAAACCTGGGAACTATCGCATGCTAGGTAAGTGCCTAACCGATTGGGTTCCCCAGCTGTACGTGGCATTAAGTTAAGCAGTGGTTCCCAACCTTTTCTGCAACATCGCCCCCTTCTTTAAGTTGACTTACACATATCGCCCCCCCCTTTAATTTTTATAATTTGTCCAAATATAATTTGAGTTAAAGTTTAACTAATAAGGCGATTTTATAATTTCAAACACTTACTACCATATATAAAAGTAACCAAAGCAGCTTTATCCGGTTTCTCTTAAATAAAATCGAAAAAATATAATGTTTATTTTTTTCTATTTTTATTCAGAATTTTTCAAAGAATAAAAGTGAAATAATTAACTAAGATCCTTAAACTCAATTCTGGAAAATTTGAGAGAGCTGACAATAAAAGTTAAAGAAAAAAATTATTGTTGAAAACTTTTTTATTCTATCTTATTTCAAGTTCATGCGCAAGTCTTTGAGGCAAATGTTCAATTGATATCCTTGTTTAGTGAGGAGCTAGATAACAGAACTAAACCTTTTTTAACTAAATATATCGACGGAACGAGATGAGAGATAGTTCAACTTTTTACCACAGTTTAGATTCAGTGTAAATAAGTTTCACGCAGGCTAACTCATAACCTCTCTATTTGAAATGTGTTTCACCTCACAATCATACTTCAGATCTACAAACTCCGTCTACAAAGAGTTATTAAGGTTATCCACAACCCACAGATTCGAAAGGGAATGGATCAACAATAGAATCATAAAATTTTAATTTGGTGAAATCCTCAAAGCTTGTAAGAATGCAGTTTGAAATTGTCATGGTGATAAAAAAAATTGGAATGTGGTTTTACTGTACTAATAGTACAGTATATTTTAATTTTCCCCCTTTGAATACTCATCGCCCCCCTATCGCCCCCAAGATATTTATTGCCCCCTTGATAACACAAATCGCCCACTTGGGAGCGATCGCCCCCAGGTTGGGAACCACTGAGTTAAAGTCTTCAGGAACAAGTTTGAAGTATTATGGTTTGTTTAAGAAATTGTAGTATAAGAATGTAATATTAGAGTGATGGAAAAATGGAACGCAAATAATCCATTGTTAACTTTGTGCTAGTCATCAAAATGATTATAACTGGGGCGATTAAGGGGGGAATGGGCGGCATATTTCTAATCCTTACATTCAACCGACACTATGACAGTGACGTCAGGCTACTGGGCGGGGAAATGAAAAGTCTTTATGAAAGTGTCTCCAGAAGAGAATAAAGGGCAATCAAAAAATTGTGATTGCACTGCAAAAATTTACTTAAAGGTTAAATTAGAGATTGTCAAAGAAGACTGACGAATTTTTAAGGGTTCGTATTGATTTTTTCTAACAACATGACTACTATTAACTATCATTCAATAGAACAGAACATTTATTATATCTAATAGACACATATAGCTAATTCATAGAAACATGTATTCTGTAATTTTTAAATCACATTAAATAGGAGAATGAGAAACAAAGTGATTTATATTATTAATATCAATAATATATTGTCCGTAAATAATTTCTGGTAAAAAAAATATTTACTGAATCCCCAGTTAAGGGAATGTAATTACATTATCACAGGCTTTGTGAAATATATAGAAATACATTTCGAATATAGGCATACATTTCGAATCCGGTGTATTATTTGCGAACATGTTTTAGCAGGGTAAAATGAAGCTTAACTATTTTTAGGTACATGATATTAGGCAGAAGTCTTGAAATCTGTATATTAATTGCACATTCGATTAAAAAATTAAATAAAAACATTTATTTAAAAAAATGGGAGGGGAGTTCTTATTTAATTCCGATGTATTCGGAAAAAGGAATATTTTAAAAGCTATTTTAGTAAAATTCAAGAATGTTTTTTTTTTAATGTTTGTTATATTATGCAGGATTTAGTTGCTGAATTTGAATATAGATGGCAGCACGAGCGAACACACGAGATCTAAAATCTGTCTTAGCGTTCAGAACATCTAAAATTATCTAGCTATAATAATCATCACTTCAATTTTTACAGATAAATACCATTCAATATTTTTTCAGCTAATTTTGGTATTTTTTGTGCGCATAATTAAAATCTCAAAACAATGATTAACCCTACAAGACAATATAATTCTTACACAACGCTGAACGCTGCACCAAGACGGCCAATGATTGGTTACATTTATTTCGTTCCCGCCCAGCAAGTCTGACGTCACTGTCATGGTGTCAGTTGAATGTAAGGATTAGAAATATGCGAATGGGCGTGCAGGACCGGGGGTCTCCAAACTCAAGCGCCTCAATGTTAATCCAAAGGGGAAAAAATTATTTTCGCTGCCACATTTCTCCGGCTGTTTTGAATATTTTTACAAGCGAATTTTTTTTATGTGATAAATGTAGCTGACTTACAGGTCTCTATCTTCCCACTTTTTGAAATTGCTTTGAATATTTTGCGTAAAATAATGTATTGAATATTAAAAAAAAATATTCGTGCTAATTTCAAAAAGTGGGATATAACACTTCCATTTTTGACGATTCATGAATCCTCAAGCCTCATTTCGTTAATTTTGAGGATTGTTTCGTTAAACTATCAAGTGACTTTTGAGTAAACGCGAATCCTCACTTTCACGATCGTGATTTGACGATTCTGTATCTTGATTTTGAGGAAACTGAATCTCATTGTTGTACTCACTGCTTAAAAATGACGAAACATTTCTTTAGATTAGACGACATTCGAATCCTCATAAAAATGACGATTCAAATTTCCTCACTTTGAGGTAACGAAAACTGAGCATTTGCTAGTAAACGAATCGTCAAAATTAAGGAAAATTTCGTCGTTTTTGAGCATTCATTTTTAAGAGTGTGGCTTTAACATGACATCAACTAGACTCCTTTAATATACATCAACTAAACTAACGTTTAAAATACCACTTATTTTTTTAAGGCGTTTAGTCTTAAAAACTGAAGACTTTATTTGAGCGATGTAGTTAACGAGAAATCCGTTTCGCAAACATTTTCGTTTATCAAATAGAAGTTACACGTGTACTCGTGAACTTGCAAAAAAGGCAATAAAAGGAAGCCTAACTTTTGTTTAATTTTCTTCTGCAAACATTTGTATTGCAAAATAAGTGTTTTAAAGTTTGTTTTTCGTACATATTGATACACTCCCTGGACTAAATTAGTAATTAAAATAGTGAATTTGAGAAAGGAGAGGAGTAAATATTTTTTTTTAGCGTAACACGACCTTTGGGGAAAGTCATATCCTTTACTAAACAAACCCATAAAATTAAGATGGGGTTACTTCAAAGCTTGAAAAGTACAAAAAAAAAGTTTTCCCCCATAAAAGAGTTGTCACCCTTGGGTTTTCTAAAGCTAACTTAGATATTTTTACGCAGTATTTTTGCAACAAAAAGAGTACCGTCAGTGCGGGTAACTTTGGCCAAAATCATAGGTTTTTTTACAAAAGAAAAATTTAACTGCAAAAACGATTTAAACACTTAAAAATCCTTATGTATTCAAAGTATTGCACTTTTAGGAATAATTTTTAAGCATTTTTGTTAAGTTTAATAAATTAATAAAAAATGGTATTAATTTAAAAAATTAGGACACTGTTAGGAGCCGGTAGGGTAACTTTGGCCACCCATGAAATACATAAGAAACATACTTTTTTATTATTCTTAAAGGCGGTGTTAACGAATTAAATAGCAATATTAAAACTTTAAACCTAAAAATAACAAAGTTATAAGACATATAGTTATTAAAAATGGTATATAACTTAACATTTACATTGCAGTGCATCGTGGAATGGCATTACACGATGAATACTAGTATTCTTTGTCACATTATAAGAAAAAAAAACTTATATTTTATTAAGGAAAAATAACATTTTTGAAGTAAGATTTAATAACAAATATATTTATAAAAGCAAACGATTTTATTATTAAAGGGGAAAAAATAATATATTCATAATTAGGAATCTGAAAATGTTTACCTTTCGACATTTGCGATTATGAGTGGTATACGTTTCTTGCTTTATATCTCTATCTTGTTAATGTTTAAAATCGTTTGATTTAAAAAAAAATCTAAAAAATGAGTAATTATAAAAATAAGAATTTTTAAAAGTAGTTAAACAGAATACACTTTTACATACATTTTTAACGTGCAAAGTTCCATAAAGAAATATTTACATCTGTGGCCAAAGTTACTCGCATTCATTGGCAAAAGCTTCCCAATCACAAATATTTTAATACAGCATAAAAAGTATTCAACTTAGAATAAAACAAATGGTATAATATTCTTCCCCATAAATAAAAGAATTGAATAGAGTGTTTTATTTAAATATTTTCAATATTTTTTAAGTGTTCCAGACAAAAGTTGGAAGAGATAGATTTTTGTCATTTTATGCTTGTAAGAATAAAAACAGCATTTGTAGTATTGCCAGAATTAGAATAAGAATTTTGTTTTTACATGAAATGAAAGGTTATGTTTCCACCTTTCCAAAAATGTCAAACATTTTAAGATGAGATCATTTCATGAAGAGAAATTAAGAAACGAATCTTTTTCCGACGCGTGGCCAAAGTTACCCTCCGTGGCCAAAGTTACCGGCTTTGACGGTAGCTAAAGGAGTAGGAACTAAACGTGAATTTACACTTCTTGCCAGCCTAAGTTGGGTAAATCTCTCCTTGCCAATCTAGGTAGGGTGAGGGTTCTCATACCTGTGGAAAAATGCCTAAATGGAAATACTTTCGCAAAGGTTGCGGTTTCACAACTATTGATTTAGCTTTATGGGACTGACCAACAACTGAACAACCCTCCTATACTCCTTGCCAACCTAAGTTGGGTAAATAGAAATATGCTATTGAGAAGATCCTTCCGCGGATTCAAAGAGTTCCATAAATTATTCGTTAATTCATAAAAAAAACATGTTTAAAGCATTAATTTCCTTTAAGGTCTAACCAATTTTAATAATGTGAAAATTTGGCAATTTTATCAGAATGAAAAGTGTTTTTGTTTAAATTGTATTCAGATCATTTCGTAGCCTTACAAGAGTTTCCAACTAACGGACCATACCACGCTTTTCCCTCTTCCTTTTTGCTCTTTGTTTTTACCCGAGTTAGGTTGGCCAGGAGTGAATATGTTTTGCTACTGCTATTTAATTATCCTTTCATTGTAGATACATCCATTCGCATTCATTGGAATGCGGCTGTTAGAATGCTTAACGAAATTGAACATGAAGTAAAATTTGATTGCTGATTTGATTTAGTCTGCTCAGGAAGTTTTTCAAAACTTAAAAATATTCGAATATGTCTTAAGGGAATTTAGGTCTGTGAAACAATTGACAGCAGCTTTTGTTTGAAAAACCTTTTTGAATAAAATATTACCAATGCATAATATTTCGATACTTTTTCAACGTGGCTTATTCAACTAAGAACACTAACTTTCAAGAAGATTCGTTAACACAACAATCCCAATTTTCTTCAAATTCTACATGCGGATCAAACCATAACTCCCCTTTAAAAAAATACTTCGTTTAAAAAAAAAACTCCTCTCACAAGTGCCAACACCTTTCCCTATAGTTTATATTTAATTATTATTTACTGCACGCTTCAAAAAGTCTGCTACAACTAAAAAAAATATGAATGAACTTGGACCGGTCTGCCCATAGAGTAAGGAGGGGGGTAAAGAGGCTTCTCTCTCATTGGACCCCCATACAATCGCCTTAACATTGGAGTTTCCCATAGACACTAGCGCCCCTACGGAAAACGGGAGTGGAATGTGGAGGTGAGGAAATGAAGAGGATAATAGTGGCGCCATCTTGTGAATTATTGCAAAACTACTGACAAAAGAGGGTAAAAAGAGTGGTATGGAGGGCAGTGGCAAGATTTGATCTGGCGACCTGTCGGACAACAGCCGCGTGCTTTACCACTGAGCCAGGGAATCTTGTCTGAGGGGTGCGATCTAAAGTTCAAGTTGGGTTTTTCATTTCAAACTACCGATTCTTATGAATGTCGTCTTTATTTGTTATATTAATTAAAATGGAAAAATAAAAGACTGAAATATGTAAAAAAAATATTTTATTCTTGCACATATTATTTTTACACAATGCAATATTTTTCTTGTATGCATAATTGAACTCAATAGAATTTTATCTAGAATAAAATTAAGACGTTTTTTTTTATTTTATTTTCATGATAACTTATAGTGTTATAATTATAAAATTTTATATATAAAGCTAAAATTTTTACTATTACTTTAATCTTTTCCAAATTTGGCACAGTGATTTCAAATATGCATTTGGCACAGTGATTTCAATGAGCAATGCTTTTTAGGCATTTTTTTTTATTTAAATATAATTGATTTATTTGAAACGGTGTTTTTCACCTAAAAAAAGTGGTTTGCGCCAACACTTCTAGTTCAAAAAGTTTTACATAAATTAACCTGAAATTTTTTTCAGATGTTATTTCAATATATATCTGTGAAATGAACCTCTAACATCTGGTGTAAATATATAAGCTTTTTTTTTTTTTGAAAAAAAATGTCCAAGTGTAAGTAAATCGAAAAAATCCTTTTTTGTGGTTAATTTACAATATTTTTCTTAATAACTTTTTTTCTTGTAATTTGTATGCAACTCTAGAGGGTCATTGCATGCATCAGTTCAAAACAAAAAAATTTAACACATAATTAATGTTTATAGGATGAAAATTCAATGTGGTAGACTTGTTAGCGTAAATCTCCATTTTTAGTAGCAAAACACCGTTTAAAACAAATAAATTCTAATTAAATTTTTAAAAATGCCTAAATTGTATTATTCATTATATTTGAAATCAGTAAGCCAAATTTGGAAAAGATTAAAGCAATAGTAAAAATGTTAGAATTTTGGGTATTCGCCTACTTTAATGCATAAAAATGAATATTATTATTTTAAATTGTTAGCTAACGAAACTTTGTTCAATTAGGTTTGTTCTTTTACAGGTTTTTTAAACTATTTTCGTTTAAAATTGTGAAGATAAGAGGGCTTTTACTAACATTTAAAAAGTTTCGTTTTAAAAATTATTGTAATGTTTAATAATATATTTTTTCACTGATAGCTTAATTAAAATATAATTATAACTCTTTTAATTTTATTTGAATTTTTATTAATACCATTTTTAGAAAAAATATTTTTTGTATTGTAAAAGAAAAGTTAAATGAACATTTTGTTCATAAAATATTTTATAAACTGCAATTTCTCTTAAATATATTTAAAACTGCTCCGATACTTTTTTCATATATTTTTTGAAGCAAAATATTGTATTTAACTAATCCACAATTTTATATTCTTTATATTTTTAATTTTATATCCTAAACATCTTTAATAAAACATATTTCGACTGCAGTTTTTAAATAAGTTTAAGTTGTATGATCTCATTGGCTTTTTTATTATTATTTTAACCAAAACCATAATTATTTAAAGTAATCAAATATGCTACACATAAAAAAATAATAATAATGCACGCGTTTACTGCAAACACAAAATAATTGACAGTCGAATCATCACGTTTTTGCATAGTTTTTGTGTCTTCCGACTCGAAGTTCTTTTCCGTTAGTTTCTTCTCAACCCTCCCCACTTCGCAATCCCCCCTACTTGTCGTGACGTTTCGAAGACGGGTAGAGCGGTAAGAGGGGGGTGAGTCGATCCCACATTCCAATGCCGTTTTCCGTGATGGCGCTTCAATCGTCCCTACAAAACCGGTTGGTGAAACCTCTCCTTAGCGAAGCTATTATTTACTCTATGGTTTCACCAACCGGTTTTGTAGGGACGATTGAAGCGCCATCACGGAAAACGGCATTGGAATGTGGGATCGACTCACCCCCCTCTTACCGCTCTACCCGTCTTCGAAACGTCACGACAAGTAGGGGGGATTGCGAAGTGGGGAGGGTTGAGAAGAAACTAACGGAAAAGAACTTCGAGTCGGAAGACACAAAAACTATGCAAAAACGTGATGATTCGACTGTCAATTATTTTGTGTTTGCAGTAAACGCGTGCATTATTATTATTTTTTTATGTGTAGCATATTTGATTACTTTAAATAATTATGGTTTTGGTTAAAATAATAATAAAAAAGCCAATGAGATCATACAACTTAAACTTATTTAAAAACTGCAGTCGAAATATGTTTTATTAAAGATGTTTAGGATATAAAATTAAAAATATAAAGAATATAAAATTGTGGATTAGTTAAATACAATATTTTGCTTCAAAAAATATATGAAAAAAGTATCGGAGCAGTTTTAAATATATTTAAGAGAAATTGCAGTTTATAAAATATTTTATGAACAAAATGTTCATTTAACTTTTCTTTTACAATACAAAAAATATTTTTTCTAAAAATGGTATTAATAAAAATTCAAATAAAATTAAAAGAGTTATAATTATATTTTAATTAAGCTATCAGTGAAAAAATATATTATTAAACATTACAATAATTTTTAAAACGAAACTTTTTAAATGTTAGTAAAAGCCCTCTTATCTTCACAATTTTAAACGAAAATAGTTTAAAAAACCTGTAAAAGAACAAACCTAATTGAACAAAGTTTCGTTAGCTAACAATTTAAAATAATAATATTCATTTTTATGCATTAAAGTAGGCGAATACCCAAAATTCTAACATTTTTACTATTGCTTTAATCTTTTCCAAATTTGGCTTACTGATTTCAAATATAATGAATAATACAATTTAGGCATTTTTAAAAATTTAATTAGAATTTATTTGTTTTAAACGGTGTTTTGCTACTAAAAATGGAGATTTACGCTAACAAGTCTACCACATTGAATTTTCATCCTATAAACATTAATTATGTGTTAAATTTTTTTGTTTTGAACTGATGCATGCAATGACCCTCTAGAGTTGCATACAAATTACAAGAAAAAAAGTTATTAAGAAAAATATTGTAAATTAACCACAAAAAAGGATTTTTTCGATTTACTTACACTTGGACATTTTTTTTCAAAAAAAAAAAAAGCTTATATATTTACACCAGATGTTAGAGGTTCATTTCACAGATATATATTGAAATAACATCTGAAAAAAATTTCAGGTTAATTTATGTAAAACTTTTTGAACTAGAAGTGTTGGCGCAAACCACTTTTTTTAGGTGAAAAACACCGTTTCAAATAAATCAATTATATTTAAATAAAAAAAATGCCTAAAAAGCATTGCTCATTGAAATCACTGTGCCAAATGCATATTTGAAATCACTGTGCCTTTGGAAAAGATTAAAGTAATAGTAAAAATTTTAGCTTTATATATAAAATTTTATAATTATAACACTATAAGTTATCATGAAAATAAAATATAAAAAAAACGTCTTAATTTTATTCTAGATAAAATTCTATTGAGTTCAATTATGCATACAAGAAAAATATTGCATTGTGTAAAAATAATATGTGCAAGAATAAAATATTTTTTTTACATATTTCAGTCTTTTATTTTTCCATTTTAATTAATATAACAAATAAAGACGACATTCATAAGAATCGGTAGTTTGAAATGAAAAACCCAACTTGAACTTTAGATCGCACCCCTCAGACAAGATTCCCTGGCTCAGTGGTAAAGCACGCGGCTGTTGTCCGACAGGTCGCCAGATCAAATCTTGCCACTGCCCTCCATACCACTCTTTTTACCCTCTTTTGTCAGTAGTTTTGCAATAATTCACAAGATGGCGCCACTATTATCCTCTTCATTTCCTCACCTCCACATTCCACTCGCGTTTTCCGTAGGGGCGCTAGTGTCTATGGGAAACTCCAATGTTAAGGCGATTGTATGGGGGTCCAATGAGAGAGAAGCCTCTTTACCCCCCTCCTTACTCTATGGGTGAAACCTCTCCTTAGCGAAGCTATTATTTACTCTATGGGTCTGCCCACACATGCTGAGAGCCTTGTAGTAAATTTTCGGCCCACGTGTATAAAAATGACTTGAATGGACATCTGTTCGCGTGTCTGTAGTAAAATGCAGATTTGAAGTGGTCAATATCGGTCATTTGGGGTTTTATTCGTTTGAACTATCTACGGTCTCTCTTTTGTTATGCATGCGCTTTGTCTGTTGAGACCTACTGCTAAAAATTGATTACAATAATGCTATGAGCAGCCTTGTAGGATATATAATGTCGTAACACTGTTGTCAAGAGTTCTGTAATTGTGTTGAAATTTTTATCTAGTTTTTACGTAATATCTGAATATTTTGCTTGCAAAATACATAAATAGATTTGCAAAATATAAATAAATTTACATAATATGTAAATAATAAATAGATTAGCGGCAAAACTTTTTTTGACGGATTATACATTTTTAGCATTTCGCACCATCTACTATCTTACTTGCTGCCATTAAAAATACATGCTGTATGCTAGCATACAAACTGCATAAGAACATAACGTTTTGTGTAGTGAAATACTTTTCATATGTTAAGTGAAACTAAACTCATATAATCCTATTATTTTAATTTATAATATGCAAAGTATCTTTAACTCAACCATACCAAAGGCTCAGCTACTGCCTATATAAATAACAGATGCCATCCAGTTATATCGATTAACATAAGAAAAAAAAGACAAATACATTCCACAAATTTTGAAGCAGTCACAACTGTTATTCTAAGCCACCTGGTTTAACCAGGAGGGAAATTCCAACAAAGATTCATTTGCAGAGCAAATATTGAAAGAGAGAAAAAAAAGTAAAGCCAAAACAGACATCAAACCTGCTAAAAATCGCCAATAAAAAGCATTTAAGTGCCACACCCGAGCTTATGGACACTCGTAAAAATTTTTCACAACGATAGAAAAAGCAAGGTAGGGTGAAACACCATAACAAACCGAACTAATAGTTTTTATAAATACAGTTATTGGCAGAACGTAGATATCTTTATCTGAGAAATAAAGCTAAAAATCAAGTTCATGGAGGAATTGAGGCCATATTTTAGAAAGTACGGGGAATATTATCACCCTCCCACTCTCCTTTGATAAATAAAATGGTTATTTGTATTCTTTTTTAAGTTGTTTCACTTACGAAATGGTTCGATCGTAGTAGTTCTGGTTTGTGAATCAAGGTGTCGCCCACGTTGTGGTTTCTTACAAAGTGATGCCACTCACGTAAGAGAAATGCAGGCTCGGGGCTTGGAATCTAAGTTGAGAAATAAGAACGGAAATGGCTAAAGTGGATGAAAGGTCATTAGAGCGGTTTTATGTTGTTGAATGAAGAAAGTTTTAAAAATAAATTTAATGAAGTGGTTAGCCGTAAGTTAAAAACAACATTTAGTGTTCGATCTAATAAAAATAGACTGTTAGAAGAAATAAAATAATATGTTAATTAGCTTGCTTCAGATAACGTAATTTTCTCTGTTTTCATTCTTGTAGTTCCACCATTTTATGAGTTGTTTTGCTTTCACTCTTAGTGCTGGGGAGCCCAGTCGGTTAAGCACTCGCTTAGCATGCGGAAGGTCTCAGGTTCGAGTCCGGGCATAGCCAAGATAGCTGCCGGCCTATAAACGGCCCGTGCAGCCAAAAATGTCCAACGAATAATACCCTTTGTAAGGGTGTGCACGTTAAATAACCTTCAAAGTCCTAACGCTGCGTACGATGTCGCCCTTAACGGTTGCGTTGGGTGCCCATTCAGGTGTTGGCTCGTCACCTGACTGTGGTTCTAAAATACGACGCCCGTCGCCAATAGCCCTCGTGTAGCTCTAGTGCGACGATATTTCAAACCTAACCTAGCTTTCAATCTTAATGCGAGTTTTCTTCGCTTGCTGAGTTCTATTTTAGAGTTCTCTACAGGCATAATGCTTTTAGTCTTGTTATTTTTAAACCTTAACACTATAATTATCAAGCATTGTTTGTAATGTTCAAAAACCTTTTAAAATGTTAATAAAACTATTAATTTTGTTCATTCTTTGCAGCAAGACCAAGAATGAAATTTTTTTTAACTCAATACATGAAAAACGCAAACGCTATTATGCAAGATAGCACAATTATTTAGCGGAATTATCGTAAACTTAGAGTCATGTTTGCTAAACTGGATAAACTCAAAATGAATAATTTATTAATTATATTAAAACGTTTGCAAAGGCCCTCGCCAGATAAGACGGTGAAAAATGCCCCCATTCCAATCGGGCTAATTTTTTTTCTGAAAATACCTCATAGTATGGACAACTTCTCAGCCAAGTTTCAGCTCAAAAATATGACGCATTTTTGAGTAAAAAATTAAAGTTTTTTTCTTTTTAAATTGATTATTCCCTGAATATATTTGATAAATCCAAAAAACTACTCATGAGTTTTTAGATATCATTGAGTAGTATTCTCAGAAAAATCCGCTCATAAATCTGATCGAGCGATAATTCTTAAAAACGCAATTTTATTTTTCAAAAAAAAAATTTCATGCCAAAATCGTTTGGTCACAACTTAGGATTTTGTCTCTACATATTCCTCTATTATCAATCTGTAATATATATTTTTTTCAGATTTTTAAAATTATTGGACGATAGTTTAAAAAAATAATTCTTAAAGCCTGATTTTTTTGCTCTAAAATCCATAGATTAAGAAATAGCATGCCCACCGATTGCGCAATCCCGTACAACGCAATGATGCGTGATGAATCCACATTTCGTCGTTTTCGCAATGCATCACGGGATACTGATTCACAAAAATGTTTTTTCCGAAGAGTTACATACAATAAAAACTGCATTTTTAGCTTGCTTCTTTTGTGAATATATACCTCATGCCTTGCAGAAATTATCAATACGCATGCAGCTATAAAATTATGCTAGCGAAACTTGTAAAAAGTTTTAATTAGTTAATATTGAATATATATCTTTTATTAGTCGAATTATCTCATGATGCCATCTGGTGGCGTATGGCATGCCATGTGCAAGAGCTTGCGAACTGCCTTATGGGATAATGCTTAACAAATGGCCTCACCTTTCCCCCTAGAGGCAGATCTGCTACTTTCTAAATCTATGCTAAATTCTTTAGTCCGAAAGAAATTCTCCCAGATTGAATTTCCCCGCTTTTGTTAGGAGTGCCATCTGCCGAGTAAGTAGTGCGAAAAGTCAGGTTTTAAGAATATTTTATTTTTTTAAAACTATCGTCCAATAATTTTAAAAATCTGAAAAAAATATATATTATAGATTGATAATAGAGGAATATGTAGAGACCAAATCCTAAGGTGTGACCAAACGATTTTGGCATGAAATTTTTTTTTGAAAAATAAAAAGGCATTTTTAAGAATGATCGCTCGATCAGATTTATGAGCGGATTTTTCTGAGAATACTACTCAATGATATCTAAGAACTCATGAGTAGCTTTTTGGATTTATCAAATATATTCAGGGAATAATCAATTAAAAAAGAAAAAAAACTTTAATTTTTTACTCAAAAATGCGTCACATTTTTGAGCTGAAACTTGGCTGAGAAGTTGTCCATACTATGAGGTATTTTCAGAAAAAAAATTAGCCCGATTGGAATGGGGGCATTTTTCACCGTCTTATCTGGCGAGGGCCTTTCCGTAAGGTCTGAGTCACCTAACCAGGAAGCAGACTAAGTGAGCCATAACAGTTACAGTTTCCCAACAGTCCGTTCAGATAAATCCGTCCATTTTCGTGTTTAATGACATCATGAGACGCAAAATAAGGACCCATTTCCCAACAGGACACCCATAAAATAAAGAAACCGCATCTTAATAGCAGTTTCGGAAAAGGGAGATGAGCTAAGTTTAAGTTATTTCTGAAAAGTTGTTGTTTGGGTAGATCAGTGCGAGCTCGACTTTTCCAACTAATATTTTCGATTTTCGGTCTTTCCCCCAAAATGACTGTTGACTTTTAAACAGAATGTTCAACCAAAAAGTCAGTCGAATAATGTAGTGCAAAGGGAGTGCACGTTGAACATGTTCCATATCTGTTATTTAAACCATGTTATCTTTTATTAAAACCTTTATTTTCCCGTAAATATTTCTTTAATGCCTGCCTGTTGACCAAAACAACTCACAAAAATTAGATTATTAAAGCACTACTTTTTCCATTATTCGAGATTTCAAAAATACATTAGATGTTTAGGGCTGACGATCCCTTTTGATGCCCAAAATCTATGATAGTCAATCCTTTCTAACATTAAAATTTGCGATCTTTTAAATGACTCTCCACCGTGATTTTTTCTTTGGTATCTTTCCATATTCAATCGAAAATATACCAATACTATAGTTCAATAAGGTGGAAACAATTGAATATATGTATGAAAATCCGTTTAAAAATTACTTTAATATTGATACAAAAAAGGCTATTAGTATATGAAACTATTTTTTAACCCTTTCAGTCCCATTTGGAATTATCATATCTTTGATCATAATTTAAAGAAAAATGTAAAGGGCTGACATCTATTGGGATTAATAAAAAATACTCTCTAATAGAAAAAAAGTGTGAAGAATCGAAAATGTGTTTTTGATATCATAAATGGCTATAGACGATCATAATTTTTTTTTTCTAAAATGACAATGCCAAATTGTTATTGGGACTGAAAGGGTTAAGTTTATGATTTCTTAGATCCTCATGTCTCTTAGCAAACCATACATATCTAAAAAACAAGTTGGAAATCACAAGTTACGTTATTTTCCTTATGCATTCTTATTTCAAACTCTACACGGGGTTTCCCTAATTAAAAAAGGTCAATTATTTAATATTTTAAATGGAAATAAGAATTCCATTCAAAGACAACGGGATCTAAACTTTTCCGTGCTGTCTCTCCTATGTGATTAATACACAAAAAGTATTAATGTAACAAATGCTTCTCTGAAGTAACTGTGGATAAATAAAAATTCTAAGGTATTAATTATAATAATCATATAGAATACTTATCTTGATTGAAAACATGTTTGTATCAAAAGCTCTCTTGGAATGAAATAAAATTATTTTACTATGTTTCATTGCGAACAGAATTAGCAGAAATGTAAGAATCTTTTAAAAACTACATAATTTCTCATCCATTGAAAAATGATTGATTTATTTTTATTCTACCACACTTGATTAAAACTTTGGCGAGCTAACTAGTTAAGGGGCTACTGAGACAAAAGTTTAAACTAGAGGATATATTTTTCAAATTTTTATTGACAGAAGGCGAAATTATTTTCAAATTTCAAATATTGATAATTAAGTAACATGGTGATAATTTCTGCTCGAATTTGTTTTGTTTTGTTGTCATGAATATTTTCATAACTGAAATGTTTTTTAAGCAATACTCTGACGGATATTGTGACTTCACATACAAAGAGAAAAAAAAGTGTATATTATGTTGACCATCCCTCTTAATCCATTAAGGTATCCGACTACGTTGAAATCGTATTTTTCGGCAAAAAACAGAATTTTTTTTTACCAGCGGGTGACCGAGCTCTACTCGGAGAAAATAGTTATCGAAGGTAACTCGAAGATTCAAATTTTCAATTGTGATTTTTTAAAACAATCATACCATAAGAAAATTTGTGAAACCATTGGTGAAAAGATAACCGGTTAAAGTTAATGTGACCAGATTTTCAAAATCAAAAAGTGGGACACTCCATCAACCCCCCCCCCCCCCCGGTGTACTTTTAAAGTATTTTTTTAAGCACATAATAGTCCCTTCACACAATGACACCCTTGGTATAAGAGAGATAAGGAAGGCGCGTTCAACAGCAGCAGTGGCTCCAGGCAAACAGAAACCATACTCCACCAATTTGTTGATGACTTTAGCTTCATTTAACAATTTCTAAAGACGTCATAGCGTTTTACAACGATTATTCATTAAAAAAAAATCTATTTTATTTACAATTTTCTCGTTTTTCGGGACTTTGCGAGACTTTTACAAAAAAGCGTGACTGTCCAACCAAAAGCGGGACGTCTGGTCACATTAGTTAAAGTGCACCATTGTAAACAAAGTTAGAGTTTGGAAAGGGAACTATTCTATACAAAGGTAAAGTTTTAAAAGTCATGAGAAATGAAATGTAATTGATAATTGGCGTTTCGTTGAAAAGCAACAAAAATGTCGAAATGTGGTAAACATCCCATTTCATACTTCATTCAACTCGATAGGTATAGCAACCATACGTTAAATTTTCAAGATCCCAAAAAATCGCCAATGAACAGATTAGAACTGAAATCCATTGCTGATTGGAACTAAAAAAATATATATGTTACCATTTCTGTCAAACTCAATAAAGTTTAAAGCAAGGTTGAATTTATTTAAATTTGAAAAATTAAAATCTTAACTAAACATTTGTAGCTTAAGCAGATGACATCAGGAAAGTAGCCATTATGGCGAACTAAGTTTGAAAATATCCTATCTGTAACTCCGAACTGCTTAACCGTAGCGCTTCAAAACCTGGTGCCAATCGATTTGTCGTGGCCAAAACAACCAGACCCGCAAGTTTACCGGAGTTTATTAATTCTGGGGCGATTTTCGACTTGACACCAATTCCTCGTATTATAGTATAGTTAGAGTTTGGAAAGGGAACTATTTTATACAAAGGTAAAGTTTTAAAAGTCATACGAAATGAAATCATGAAATGTAATTGATAATTGGCGTTTCGCTGAAAAGCAACGAAAATGTCGAAATGTGGTAAACATTCCATTTTATACTTCATTCAACTCGATTGGTATAGCAACCATATGTTAAATTTTCAAGATCGCCAAAAATCGCCGATGAACAAAATAGAACTAAAATCGTCTGCTGATTGGAACTAAAAAAATATTCATGTTACCATTTCTGTAAAACTCAATAAAGTTTAAAGCAAGGTTGAATTTATTTAAATTTGAAAAATTAAAATCTTAACTTAACATTTGTAGCTTGAGCAGAGGCTTATAGCTTTAGCAGATGACATCACGAAAGTAGCCATTATGGCGAACTAATGAAGTTTGAAAATATCCTCTCTGTAACTCCAAACTGCTTGAACGTAGCGCTTCAAAACCTATGCCAATCGATTCGTCGTGGCCAAAAACCCCAGACCTCCAAGTTTACCGGAGTTTATTAATTCTGGGGCGATTTTCGATTTGGGTCCAATTCCTCGTATTATAGTATAAAATAATCTTAAAATAAAGCACCACTCTTTAAGATTCTAAAACTCTCTTTATTTTGTTTGTGTGGCAAATATTTTATAACTCCATTGGTACTCCATTGATACTCCATTATACGAAAACGGCATTCAAATCCCTTAGAAAAGACCACTAGTAGAAAATTGCGATCTACAAGAAAAATTAACAATAGGAAACTTGAAGATGAATAATGTCTTATGTACCAAAAAGAAGGCTTTCCTGCTATTTGAATGTAACCTCAAACTTTAAATTGATTTTCTGCAAAATAAAAATTTTGAACATTTTCTTCTTGACAAACCATATTTCTCAAAAAGTACTTAACTGAATGTTTTCAAATTTTGTGTGAATATTTGTTACACTATTATCTAGGGAATAGACTACAGACTAGTAATTTCAAGCAATATTATCAAAGTTATAACACTTACTATCATAAATGGTAGAAAAAAAGTACATAAAAATCTTTAACTTAGCTTCGACAACTCATAACTTTTTATTGGTACAATGAATATCTAAGATTGTAGTCTATTCCCTAGGTATCAAACTAAGATTTATTAATTTATTGTTTAAAAAAAATCTTAAATATTTTTTTATAATTGCGTGAAAAAAAGCAGACTTTTACATTATAAATTAAATATCAGACGCGTGCACAAAGCTAGACTTTTTGAAACAGTGAAAAAAAGTACTTTTTATAATTGCGTGAAAAAAAACCCGACTTTTACATTATAATTTCAATATCAGACACGTGCACAAAGCTCGACTTTTTGAAACAGTGAAAAAAAGTACTTTTTTTCACCCAAAAGCAGTGAAAAAAAGACTTTGTCGCACTCTTTTTATAAGATGCCAACATTTCAAGTAAAATTTCGATTTGATAATACTCATGAAATCCAAAGATTTATCGATCTGCTGTATTTAAAAATATTATGCGCGTGAATTATTTTTGAATCAATGAATTGTTTTTCTCGCGATGGGAATATTTCTTAAGTCACGCCCTTCGAACTGCGAGTTCATTGGTTGCTTTCTTTGACAAAATGTTGAAACACGCTTATTGGTTTTTTTTATAGCGTCACGCGCTCCAAACTGCGAGTTCATTGGTTGTTTTCTTTGACATCTCTCCTTTAAGCTCCAAACTCATTTTAGTCTAATTAGCACGTGAATTATTTTTGAACCAATGATTTGATTTTTTTCACGCAATTATAAAAAATAGTGTATGAAACACGTGCGAAAAATAAACTTTTTAAAACACGTGTCTTTATTTCACTCGCTCGTACCTCGCTCGTGAAATAAAATCCACTTGTTTTAAAAAGCATTACTTTTCGCACTAGTTGCATAATAGATATTTATGCAACTAGTGCGAAAAGTAATGCTTTTTAAAACAAGTGGATTTTATTTCACGAGCGAGGTACGAGCGAGTGAAATAAAGACACGTGTTTTAAAAAGTTTACTTTTCGCACGTGTTTCATACACTATTTTTTATAATTGCGTGAAAAAAATCAAATCTCATTGGTTCAAAAATAATTCACGTGCTAATTAGACTAAAATAGACTAAGAGATGTCAAGGAAAACAACCAATGAACTCGCAGTTCGGAGCGCGTGACGCTATAAAAAACCAATAAGCGTGTTTCAACATTTTGTCAAAGAAAGCAACCAATGAACTCGCAGTTCGAAGGGCGTGACTTAAGAAATATTCCCATCGCGAGAAAAAAAATTCATTGATTCAAAAATAATTCACGCGCATAATATTTTTAAATACAGCGGATCGATAAATCTTTGGATTTTATGAGTATTATCAAATCGAAATTTTACTTGAAATGTTGGCATCTTATAAAAAGAGTGCGACAAAGTATTTTTTTCACTGCTTTTGGGTGAAAAAAAGTACTTTTTTTCACTGTTTCAAAAAGTCTAGCTTTGTGCACGCGTCTGATATTGAAATTATAATGTAAAAGTCGGCTTTTTTTCACGCAATTATAAAAATATCTATTTTTTCACCCAAAAGCAGTGAAAAAAAGACTTTGTCGCACTCTTTTTATAAGATGCCAACATTTCAAGTAAAATTTCGATTTGATAATACTCATAAAATCCAAAGATTTATCGATCTGCTGTATTTAAAAATATTATGCGCGTGAATTATTTTTGAATCAATGAATTTTTTTTTCTCGCGATGGGAATATTTCTTAAGTCACGCCCTTCGAACTGCGAGTTCATTGGTTGCTTTCTTTGACAAAATGTTGAAACACTCTTATTGGTTATTTATAGCGTCACGCGCTCCGAACTGCGAGATCATTGGTTGTTTTCCTTGACATCTCTTAGTCTATTTTAGTCTAATTAGCACTTGAATTATTTTTGAACCAATGAGATTCGATTTTTTTCACGCAATTATAAAAAATAGTGTATGAAACACGTGCGAAAAGTAAACTTTTTAAAACACGTGTCTTTATTTCACTCGCTCGTACCTCGCTCGTGAAATAAAATCCACTTGTTTTAAAAAGCATTACTTTTCGCACTAGTTGCATAAATATCCATTTTAGTTATAAAGTCTATAGTAAGGGCAAAAAACATCACAATTTGCTTACAAAATCTTAAATTCCACAGAATATATTTATTTAAAATAAAAATTGTGACTTGTTATTATTACTAGTTGTGTTGGTGAACAAAAAAATACATAAAATATAAGTATTAAAATTTAATTAAAAAATAAGTGTCAAACGTAGTCGGATACCTTAACGACGACTTAGTGAATACAATTAACACCTTCATTTCCTTCATTTTTGTTCGGGACTATGGTCTTCAGCTGTCTTAAATTTGTTCATTTAGATAAATTTAGGCAGGAAGCTCATTCCCCCAATCATCATTAAAGGTTTAAGACAGTGAAAGTATGTTTTATAATAGAAAAACTTAAAAATTTTATTTGGCAGACGCGATAGTAAACTCTTAATACTCAGATTAACTTAAGATATTTTCCCACGGTATATTATCTAATTGGAATTCTATGCTGATAATATTGGTACAAACTTTTATTTTTATTCTATTTATATAGTTTCATTTGTAATGTTCAAAGTTACTTAAATCCCACAAATAAAAATGTCTAATTTATACTTCGAGTTTGACAGCAGACCTATGATCTTTCCCACACATTTTCCGAGCATTCGAAGACCTATGGAACAAATATCCACGGGGGTGCAGCAGTCAGTTAACTATCGTTTGTCTTACGAAATGAATCTGGCAAGGCAATAAGGGTGTGTGAGCGAGTCATCAAAATCTAAGTTTCTTATTTTTCACCAGCAAACTTCCGTTCCTGTTTCATTATTAAAGGCGCCATGACTACATAATAAGGTGGCGACAATTTAACAGCTTTCCGGGTTTAGTTTTTCCGTAACCGATGTTCGGATTATTGAGAGTGAAAAAGACGCAAGAATTTTTTCTTTCTCTTTCTTTAATTTACAAGGAGAACAACAAACCAGCAGAAAGATAATATTGATTGACAGCTTATGTCGTTAATGTTTTTGAACCACTAACGATAACGAGCCATTTATAAATACCCTTAACACATTCCTTACCGATGTAAAAACACTAAGTTTTTAAAATTCATTTTTCGTTTTAACTAATTTATATCCTACATAGACTGTATCCTTCAGTACATGTCCTCATTGTCTTAAGATTTGTCATTCAGATTAAATTAAACAGAAAGCTCATTTTCGCATATCAAATTTTCTTGCCATAACTGTTGCGTCGTCAATAATCGGTAAAGAACTATTTTTCATTCACGCATAAATTACTATAACAGAAAACAATGAAAATTTCAAATTTATGTAGTCCAAAATACTTCATTTAATATACAGTTTTCGTCCATGTTCGTTACATAATATTTTGTCGCTTACTTATAACGTATTATAGTGTATTTTGTTGGATTAGGTTGAACTATAGTTGCATTAGATCTAACACGAGGGTATCATAATAGTTTGTAACCACAGTTAAGTGACCAAGCCGACCAGTGCCGGATTTAAAGACCCAAGGCCCTTAGGCACTTGACATTTGCCCCCCCCCTCCCCCCTTACCAACTGGAAGCTATTTTGAAAATTTAGCAAATGTGCTACTAAAGAACATAATTGCTTTAATCGACTTTAATACACATCAGAATAATACAATATGTTACGATAGTTATTCTATAACATTTCACGCCGAACTATCTTCTGTGCAAAAGAGCGATTTACGTCACCATACTCAATTGACTGCATTATTTCTGACTATGTACATTACTGAATGAGTTGAGCCTTTTCTCTCCTATTCTAGATCTTAAATAATTTTATATAGGTGATTTTCGAATTTTTTTTGGCGATTTTTTCTTTTTAAGAGCCTAATTCCTGACTTGGTTCCTAGGCCCGGGTCTTGTAGGCAAGGGCCGTTATCTGCCACTGAAGCCGAAACTTGAAAAGGCACCCAACGCATATTAAACATAGTATGTATTTTTCGTAGTTACATCACTTTTATTCGGAGGTAAAAGAATGGAGGTTTGGTTTATGAGGACAGTTTAAGGCGATACATCGCACACGTGTGGAAGTTTAACTTAGATTGGATATTGTATTCGCAACGCGTTTCAGAAAACAATCAGATAGGGTGATTTATTGAAGAGTTAATTTTATGCAAAGCAAGTGGGTTCGCTGAGTGTAGGACAGAATAAAATTCGGCTTGATTTATGTCTGGATCGATAAACATTAGTTAAGTTATTTGTTTAATGGAATCGGCTAATTGTTTCTTTTCTTCTGATTATTATTTGGTTTTTAACCCTTTCAGTCCCAAAAAAATACTACACTACAGAAACATCTGATATTCACAAAATAAGCTTATTTTAAGTCAAATATACGAATTCCGCAAGAAAAAAAATTCATTTAAATTTTTTATATGGTTTTTGAATAAATGCGAAAATTTTTTAATTGTGGAAAACAACAAAATAAAAAAATATATGTTACCTAAAAACACTTCGAGTTATATATTTTAAGGTATCTGACCATATTATTAAAAAAAAATTTGTAATTATTTTTACCGAAATAGTTTAAATTGTGTTTTAAATATGTGGAACTGAAGTAAACTGATCAAAATTCAAGAGAAACGCTTGTTGACTATTTTCAAAATAAAAAAAATAGTAGTTCTGACTTAAATTGAGATTAAAGTAAAATATTTTCTGATAGAGCAAAGTATGAAGAATCGAATGATGTGTGTTTGGATGTCGTAACGGGACAGAAAAAAATTGAAAAAAAATATTGAAAGTGATGATGCCAAATGGCATCACTGGGACTGAAAGGGTTAAAAGGTTACGTACGCAATTGAGGTAAGGGCACAGTATAACTATTTTTTTCTCTAATGGGGCTGTAATATTGGCAGTCAAGCCTTTGCAGACTCGGCATATTCCCCAGAGCTAGGAGTCATCTATTTGTGGCACTATCTACGTGACTCTCGCTACCAATTTTGACGGGCAGATTTCAATGAATATGTGCTCTCTGTGGATGTTAAAGTATGCCGAAATTTAATTTTGCCGAGAGAACCCAAGCCAAATAGGCCCTCCAGGGATCTATCACATGCCACATAATCATATGACATGCGTGCTCAAGATTTTCCCATCCAGAAAATCTGACGACGTAGCCGGGGCTAGTATAACTATTTTAAAAGGGGGAGAAAAATGTAACAAATATGGTTGTTGGTCACACGAGTTTCCGTCAGTTTAAAGCATTTGGTTAGAAGATTTGACAAATGACTAACTAGAACAATTCTTTGCACCATAAGTTATTTTTATTTCAAAGTACAAAGTAATAATTTAATTTTTATGTCTTGACAAAAAAAACCTGAAACAAAAAATTACTTTATATATTTTTTGGAAATTTTTTTTTAAAATTTTGTCGCGCCTCTAATTTACTACACTTTTCGTGAGTTCGGAAATTTTTCCAAAACACACTAGAAAAATCAAAACTTTTATACTTCATATTCAATTTACTAAACCAAGGCTTTTAACTACCTCGCAATTAAGCAATAAAAAGTCGTAACTGAGAACATAAATACTTAATAGTTAGATGCAGTTAATAGGCACCAAGATCATTAGACAACCTGCTTCGTTAGTTCAATGTGTCAGACTCCATAAAGAGGAACTCGTTTCAATCTAAATCTACTTGAAGTAGACACCAATTAGTGAAAGTTATCTTAGTTTAGAGTTTTTATTAACTAGACTTGATAAATAAATGCGTTTTCCTCAACACTCTACACTCTCAGAAATAACACTTTCATTTTTGACGATTCATGAATCCTCAAGCCTCATTTTGTTAACTTTGTTGATTGCTTCGTCAAACTATCGCGTGACTTTTGAGTAAACGCGAATCCTCACTTTTACGATCGTGATTTGACGATTCTGTATCTTGATTTGGAGGAAACTGAATCTCATTGTTGCACATGCTCAAAAATGATGAAATATTTTTTTTAGATTAGAAGACATTCAAATCCTCATAAAAATGACTATTCAAATTTCCTCACTTTGTGGAAACGAAAACTAGGAGCATTTGCCAGTAACGGAATCGTCAAAATTAAGGAAAATTTCGTCGTTTTTGAGCATTCATTTTTGGAGTGTAAATACCCATTTTGAATAAATGGGTTAAGGAGGGTCGTATGGGTGTTTGGGTCAAAAATGTCGATTTTTAGCTTCTCCTTTTGTTTTATTTTGCTTATTTTTAGCTTTAATTGGAGACCAAAATCATTGATTTTTGTTTAATGGCGTCTTTTTTAAAAGTATTTTTGAGAAAATCTTAACATCAGTTCTTACCTAAGCATTACATTTCTTTTGCGTTTCCTGAAATATAAGGTTTCTCAACAGTTAGGAACATTTTTCTCAGGAACAAAATGAGATATTATTATGATTTGATTTTTTTAAAAAAATTATTCCTTACATATAGCTCTTTGATTTAAACTGAAGAAATTTAAATACATCTGTTCTCAAAAATTATATGGCTTTAAATCTGATTTTGTTTCATGCATGTTTTTAAAAAATCAATGTAAAAGTATTCTTTGATACTTTAACACTTTACCTACGGGCGTCGACTGACCCGTAGACTAAAAATCTTCTAGACCAGCAACTTAATCTAATGCCTAGCTCTTCTAACGTGTCGAAAGCAACTAAAACACTATTAAAGGTTGATTTGTTGATTGGCATAACTGTACTTTCAATTGTAGGGCTACTGTTTCTTCGGAATGTTCTCTGTTAAAAAAAAGTTACCCATTAGTGATTATTTCAACCGTTAGTCATCCTTTTACATCGGACCTTTTTGACTATGTGAACAAATAACATTTTGAGTTAATTGCATGACACAAAATTTGCATAAGGGTCCGTCTTAATATTAAAAATGTTAAGAAAATTAAAATTTTCAATAGCAACACCCAATTTTAATTACTTAGAAATGTGAAAAACCCTCGAAAACCCCTAAATCTAAGTTTTTGTTACATTTGGATGAATATTTGACGAGTTATTCAATCGAATCACTTGTGGATCTTTGGGGGACCATGTCTAAAATGACAAGCGTAGTCAGTCTGTAGGTTTATTAATGGAGAAAAAGAAGCACAAGGTCAAATATGTTGAGGATGGGCCTACGAGGGATATAAAAGTCAATGAGTAGCTGTATATATTCAAAAATAAAGTCAAAAATAAGTTGTAGTAAAAAATAGATCCCTATCGCCACTTGATAAGGGTTCCAAATTACGAGATGTCATTGGCTCTGTTAAATCTCCTAAAGGTGACTGCAAATAGGCAGCCAGAAACCATTACATTAATTCCCTTAGACACAAAGGGGTCGCCTCGGTGGCCGAATGGTTAGCGTACTAGCCTTTGGAGCTGCTGAGGTCGGGTTCGAATCCCGGTCAGGCATGGATGTTTGTGACAGTCAATAAATGTTGTTATTTGTCTATGTGTTATTCATTTCTTTGTGACTGTAAAATTTCTTTCTGTGTCTGTCCCACTTGACGAAAGCTTATAAGCCGTTCTATGAACAAGCACACAAGCTGGAATATATATGTATCATACCATACCATACCAGACACAAAGGGGGCGCGCTAGTTTCTATGTCAATTTCAATGTAGAAATTCTCCAATGAGAGTTTGAAACTTAGAGTGTTCTTAGTCAATGGGTCAGTCGACGCCCGTAGGTAAAGTGTTAAAATATCCTCAGTTTAAATTAAAGATCAATATGTCAGGAACAAAATATAAAAGAATCATAATGATATCTTAAGAAGTTCTTGAGAAAGATGCAGTTAAATATAGTTTGGGGAACATAAGATTAATAGTCATAATTTTCACGGAAAATTTAATTTTTATTTTTTTATTATATTTCTCGAGCAGATGATTATTAATTACTAATCCATAATTTAAACATTGAAATTCAGCAAAATTTTAAAATTTATCTATTAAAAAATGTATTGCTGGATACCCTGCAATCAGATGACGAGTTTATATCAGACTCCCACAGAGGGTAGAGTTAAAACAAAACAGTAATTCCTGACATTTTAAAAAGGGAAAAAAATATTCCACAACTTAGAACACATTCGATGACTGCAGCTACAAACAGCTACAAACATCGACCCCTTAGGGGAATCGATGGGTGCTCGACAAGTCGATTCGAACATTGTTTTTTGTTCGAAATAAACTTTTTTTGACCCGCCAAACTGGGTCAACAGTGCGAAAGGGTGCAAGAGATAGATAAGTCAATAAAGGGGTGTTGCATTGATTTTCTCTGCCGTAGATCATTCCACGACATAAGTGGGACGGTAGGGTTAATAAGCTCTAAAGGGGGCGGGGTTTATTGTATTCGAATCGAATTATTGTTTTTTTTATTTGATTTGATTGGAGGAAAAAATGTTACTGGATTGATGTCATGGTGAAAAGTTTTGGACGCGTTATGTTAATGTTGTTGTTTAGAAAAAGAATTTTTGAGACACCCTTTGGTTATATCCTTTGTTTAAGACTTGTTACCACGTGAGGTACCAATCTTTCGATGTCAATTGAGACAAGAGATTTTGTTATTCGTGTGAATTAACTTTTATAACCTAGATAGTGTGAAATCTTTTGAACGAGACCACCCATGGTTAAAATTAAAACCTTCCATAGTTGCTTAATTTTATCTTAGAATAGTAGATTGTGTTTCATTCTAAACGCATAAAATCTAATGAAGAGTAAAATAAAGTTTAATTGAAAGTTTAATAAAATTTATAACTAAAAAAACTTAAGAAGTCAAAGAATAAAAAGCGTAATCTTTTTTTTAAAAATTCTAATAGGTTTAACAACTGTTATGGACCATTCGGACTAACTTAGATTTGTAAAGTTTTGTATCAAATGACAGCGCATCTCAAATTGATGCAACGATTAAAATTTTTTATTTGCAAATTTTCATTTGAAATTTTTCAAGTATTTTGCATAAATGATTAGCACAGTCAAATTATGTTTAAAGTAGTACAAAAAACCCTCAGAAAATCGCTTTAATACTTAGTGATTTCCTATGTAATAACCATAGTCCGTAAGACTCTTAGTTCCGAAAGTCCGTAACAACTTGTAATACTTATAAACAGATGAAGGAATGTAATTTTAAAGCATAATAAGACACTAATAAGCTTACTTATATTTATTTAAAGAACACGTATGATGAATACTCCTGAGAATCATTTAGTGCAGATTATGCTCGAGTTTGATCGATCAGTAGCTTCCGGACTATACAGATATGTATCGGATTTAATTGATCAACCACTCCGCTGGAATATGACATTGCAACTCTGTGTATAATAGTATCGTAAATATTGTCGCGTGGATTTTAGCAGTTTGAAATACAAGAAACAAAGTTGGTTCTTAAGATTAGGTTTATATTACCCAGAGCACTATTAGCAGTTGCTTATACACAGGATGGAACATTCGACTGGAATGTTCTGTAAACTACACTCTTAAAACAAAAGAGTGGATTTGAACTCAGTCTGAGTTAATTTCACGCCTCAAGAGTGAAAAATGCACTTACCCGGAAGGAGTGGATTTTTTGTGTGTTAAACCTCCGACAGAATCACTCCAAACGAGTGATTTTAACTCAGCCTGAGGTAATATTCAATCCTTTCCAGTGTCGAAAATGCACTTCTCCAACTGGAGTGGAATTCACTCTTTTGATTTAAGAGTGTAAATTTACATAATGATAATAAATTAGTTGAAATGAATATTCGAGAACCTTCGAGATATATAAGAAACAAAAAGTGATTTTATAAATGTAATAAATGGCTCCGACCAGACCGGGGCCCGAACTCTAGATCTGCCTGATACCAAAGCCGCTCTTAATCCCATCAGGCCAACTCATCTATACAGAGGGACATCCACTTTCGCTACAATATACACTCTTAAAACAAACACTCCTAATTTAACTCAGTCTGAGTGGATTTCACTCCTCCAGACTGGAAAATGCACTTCTCATTTTGGAGTGGATCCTTTGTGTGTTAAACCTCCGACAGGATCACTCCAAACGAGTGATTTTAACTCAGTCTGAGTAAATATGCTTGCCTTTACGGTGTCGAAAATGCACTTCTCCAACTGGAGTGGAATTCACTCTTTTGTTTTAAGAGTGTATTAATTATGCGTCACATGATTAAAAGGTATTAAATATGTACAAGCTTACTATTATTAAACAAATTGTTTGTATGATGAATTCAAGTAAAGTTGATTTTATAACTGTTAAAAAAATATTTCAGATTTATTTCGAGTAACGTTAAAATTAACTTCCCATTAATGACAACTTTAAGATAAATAATTATTGCCTAGACAAAAGTACGTGACAGCACTTTTTTTAATACAACGCAATAGATATTTTCTTGAAATAGTCTAATCTAACAACTCTTATTTTAATAACGAAAATATAAATGACATCCTTAAATATATATTCCATTCCTTATCAACAGCATAATTTCCCCAAAACATTACCTCAATCAAATTGTATGTTAACGCGTTTAGTTAAAACGCTTTTTATCCTTTGACAAATGGACAAAAGCAACAAACCTATCAACACCAAAGTCATGAAGTTGGTAAATTGGTAACCATTTACCACTGACTCTTTATTACAGCTGATTACTTCCACGGGCAATCAACCTCCCAGCGAGTGATACACAATTAAGCACCGCACCAAAAAACACATTTTCCATCATATAGAAAACGATACTGTTATCACATCTGCAAAAATAGTTTCTAATCGTAAAATCTGTAATTCAGGGGTGAACTGTACCATTGTCCATGGACTTGGTCCAAGACTTAGTACAGTTCACCTCGCAGGTTATAGAGTTCAGCCTCTTGACGGCGCCTATCTGTACACAGATAGGTGAGAAAAATAATTCGATTTCGCTCTTACACTGTGACAGATTAGTCACAAGACTTCAAAAGAACGTTGATGTCGAACCCCACCCAAAAGAGCCGACGATTCTGTGTCTCTTACAAAAAGTGGTGTAACTAAGAAACGGTTGAAAGAATGCAACGCTAGGAATTTTATTACAACAGGGGGGATATGAATAAAAATAAAACCTGTTTCTTTAATTTCCTCATTCCTGAATAAAATCTTCTTTCCCTATTTTTTTTTATCTAAACATTTTTACAACGATTTATTTTGATTTACACTGTTTAAGTTACAAGTTACTGTTTGTTTACAAGTTACGATGTTTGATGATCACGTTTTTATTTTTAACAAAGCATGTCTTTTGTGGTTGAAGGTGAAATTAAAGACTTTACATCTAAAACAGCCGAAAGATGAAAAATCATAACACTCTTAAAACAAAAGAGTGAAATCCACTCCTATAAAAGAAGTGCATTTTCGACACTGGAAAGAATATAAAATTAACTCCCCATCGCCTTAAAATCGCTCGTTTGTTGTTAACACTTTACCTACGGGCGTCGACTGACCCGTAGACTAAAAATCTTCTAGACCAGCAACTTAATCTAATGCCTAGCTCTTCTAACGTGTCGAAAGCAACTAAAACACTATTAAAGGTTGATTTGTTGATTGGCATAATTGTACTTTCAATTGTAGGGCTACTGTTTCTTCGGAATGTTCTCTGTTAAAGAAAAGTTACCCACTAGTGATTATTTCAACCGTTAGTCATCCTTTTACATCGGACCTTTTTGACTATGTGAACAAATAACATTTTGAGTTAATTGCATGACACAAAATTTGCATAAGGGTCCGTCTTAATATTAAAAATGTTACGAACTTTAAAATTTTCAATAGCAACACCCAATTTTAATTACTTAGAAATGTGAAAAACCCTCGAAAACCCCTAAATCTAAGTTTTTGTTACATTTGGATGAATATTTGACGAGTTATTCAATCGAATCACTTGTGGATCTTTGGGGGACCATGTCTAAAATGACAAGCGTAGTCAGTCTGTAGGTTGATTAATGGAGAAAAAGAAGCTCAAGGTCAAATATCTTGAGGATGGGCCTACGAGGGATATAAAAGTCAATGAGTAGCTGTATATATTCAAAAATAAAGTCAAAAATAAGTTGTAGTAAAAAATAGATCCCTATCGTCACTTGATAAGGGTTCCAAATTACGAGATGTCATTGGCTCTGTTACATCTCCTAAAGGTGACTGCAAATAGGCAGCCAGAAACTATTACATTAGTTCCCTTAGACACAAAGGGGGCGCGCTAGTTTCTATGAAAATTTCAATGTAGAAATTCTCCAATGAGAGTTTGAAACTTAGAGTGTTCTTACCCTTAGGAAAAATTACCATAGAAATACTTATGGTAACCTATGGCAACCTATGGTAACCATAAGATTTTGTATGGTAATCGTATGGCAATGTACCATAAGCTATGGTACTCTTATGGAAATGTGCCATATACGTATGGCAAACTTATGGGAACACACCATACATTTATGGCAGGGTTATGGGAATATGCCATAAAGTTATGGCAAGTTTATGGTAAAATTCCATACACCTATGGCAAGTTTATGGAAATACACCATAAGCTTATGGTAAGGCTATGGGAACACAAAAAGCATGCGTCGTCTATATGGTAAAGTGGAATAACTGCCGTAAGGTTATAGCGAGCTTATGGTAAAGTACCATACACATATGAAAATACACCATAAGCTTATGGTAAGGCAATATAACTCTATGGTAAGCCTATGGAACACAACAAAAATACGTGGTTTATATGGCAAAGTGCCATAGATGTAGGGTTAAGCATAAGTGCTGCAATATGCCATATGTGTATGGAAATTTTTCATTAATTGTGAATATCTTAATTTTTTACTAAATATAAAAATTAAAAAAAGAATGCCCTATACAACGTTATTCCAACGTTAACTTTTTGAAGAATTTTTGCATTGTAATGCAAATGCACATAGAGCTTAACCTTTAATACAATAAGGAAATTGTATAACAAATATAAGGAGGACTCTAGTATAATAAGAGTTATAAGAGTTGAAGTAACTTATGAGTTGAACAAGTTATGCATTGTTGTATGGATATATTTTTGTTCGTCATAAAAAATCAAGCTTTCTTGTGCAAATTTTTATTATGATTTAGGAATTTCAAAATGAGGTTTGGTAGAAGTTATATTGCCGTGCCGTGAGAATCCTGTTCCGGTAACGGAATCGGATGATTATGTCACTTATGATTATTTTTATACATGTATATCATTGACTTTCATTGAGTGTAACTTAAAAGTTAAAAAAAGAATAACGAAAAACTCGCTATAATTTTGTTTTATTGCATAAAATATTTCATGTGTTCTTGGTTCAAGTGTCATTAATAAATTTAATTTCATTGCCATTTTTTGCATCGCTTCGTGGACGACAATGGCAATAAAAGAAGAAAGATATTCTTTTTAATTATATCAGAGTTATATAGAATATCATTAGCTTAGTGCTGAAAAATGTTTACTAGCATAAAACGTGTTTTAATAATAGCGGAAATGAGTGATTACTTTTTAGCTGCAGAAACCTTGCATTGTATTTCTTTATATAGTAAAACCTTAAAAGATACAATCATAAATGAAAATTACGGAGAAATACTGAGTTGAAAACATTTGAAATACTGTACTGTTACTGTTTACTCAATGATAGCAGATTACGCTATCGAATTCTATTACAATGCTTCGTAATTTAATGCATTTTGAAGGAAAAATAAAACAAATATTCGTTATCGAACTTGTTTATCAATAATTAGTTAAAAGAGGAATACATTGGGACATAATTTGTGTACTGAATATTTTTAATCGCTGTACGTGTCGTAAGAGACAGATCATAGAGCGTTCAAACAAACCAAACCTAAGCAAAAAAATATTTCTTGATTTGTTTCTTATGTCATACAGTTTATTGTAATGAAAATTTTAACTCAAAGGAGATCTAAAAATAATTTAAGTTAAACAAATGGCAGTTTTAGCCATAAATCTGTATATTATTTTGATTTGTTTTCGAATAACTGTATTCCTATTGCATTATGGCTGTAACCGTAACATATTTTTGTCTAGTGTTTTTGTTTATGGTTTAAATCGCTTAAATAATTTTTAAGATATTTTTTTAATAAAATAAGTTTTTTTTTTGATCCAGTATTAAAAGAAGATAAAATAGGTAAGACTTTGTTTTCTCATGATTTTAAAATGTTTGTAGATAGGTTTAACTTTTATCGGCACATCATAAATATACAAGCATGCTGTTATCCTTTTGTGTATGTATGCGATCGTATTAAATGTTACAGAACGATTACTTACACTACAGACAGGTTAATTTTGCACGGAATTACCTATATGGCTGCCTGGATCCCGGATATTTCTCACTTCAGAAATTTCTCATGTCGGAAATTTCTCACAAAAAGACTCATTCGAATGATTCTATCACAGGGACCATCCACAAATGACGCCATGCTAGACAAGGGAGTGAGGAGGGTTCATATAGCTGTAATTGTTTGTGGATATGGATTGGAGTGTGTGTCGGAAGGGGAGGTTGGGAGGAGAGGGGCTGTAGAAATGTGGCGTAGAAAGGAGGGGAGGGGGACTTTCCAAGCTATGTTCGAAAGTAGAATTAGAACTATTAAAATCGAACTATAATGGATATAAAGAAGAAGATATATGAAGAAGGATATAAGTTAACGCGTATAAGTCTTATAAAATTTCACAATTAATTATATTGTCTACTCAGGTTATCTTAAGGATTAAATTACGCCTTTAGCACGTGATCGCATATGAAAATAGTTTAATACTTTTTCAAGGAAGAAAATGAAAGCCACGTGGCAAAAACATTTTTTTTGTTTGATTAGAGTTGCACTAGAGCTACATGTGGGCTATTGGCGGCGGGGTTTTTAATTCTTGACAACTGTCAAGTGACGTGGCCGACACCTGAGTTGGCATTAAAACTTAAAAGAGAGGCATCTTGGTGTTATAAAATTTCACAAATAATTGAATTGTCCACTAAGACTAAGTTAAAATGTAAATTGTGCCTTAAGGTGGCGATCACCTTTGACCGCAATTTTCTGAAAATTCTATACATAACTTTGTGCGATTTTATAATTAGTTATGATAATATATAAAAATAGTTTTAAGAGAGTAAATCATAAAAAAAAACTTTTTTTCAGCATTTGTTTGAATAGCGTTGCACTAGAGCTACAAGTTGGCCATTGGCGACGGGCGTCGTATTTTAGAACCACAGTCAGGTGACGAGCCGACACCTGAATAGGCACCCAACGCAACCGTTAAGGGCGACGTCGCACGCAGCGTTTTTTTTATGTTAAGAGGACAAATGAAAATAGTGTAATACTTTTTTTAAGAAAGAAAATAAAAACTATGCGGCAAAAAATTATTTTTGTTTGATTAGCGTTGCACTAGAGCTACAAGTGGGCATTGGCGATGGGGGTTTTAATTCTTAACAACAGTCAAGTGAAGTGGCCGACACCTGAGTTGGCAAAAAAACTCAAAAGAGCGGCATCTTGGCGTACAAGCGTATAAGTGTTATTAAATTTCACAAATAATTGAACTGTCTACTAAGGTTAAGCTTAAGAGTTAATTATGCCTTAGGCCGATCACCTTTGTCAGCAATTTTCAGAAAATTCTATTCCAACCATGACGTTCAGCGATTTTATTATTAGTTATGAATATAAAAATAGTTTTAAGAAAGTAAATCATTAAAAGAAAATTCCGTATTTGGGGAAAATTGTAGTAAAACATGCTTAAAAAATCACGCTTAAGCAAAACATTATGCATGTCAATTTTTTTTTGCATCGTTTAAATTTAAACATTCTTGACAAACATTAATATAGATTGTGAACTAAAATCATTAAGATATCAGATCAGTGTCCCTTTTGTCAAACCATTACAAATCACCCAGACCTGTTGCTCAACATTTTTGATTTTCCTAATTTTTTTTACCATATATCTCATAATACTAGGTGAGTTCAAAGCCAAAGTAAAAAAAATTTTGAGCTCACAATTTTTTTTTGGCGGTCATTTTAACTTGCTTCAAAGCCGATTTTCAGCCGAAAACTGCTTTTGCTTTAATGCATATGTTGATTTTATGGATTTCAAGACGAAATTTAAAAAAAAAAAAAAGAAAAAAAGAAAATGATCAGAGTGATTCTATAAATAGTTTGCCAGCACATAATATTATCAAATTAGTGCGGAAACGTTAGATAAAACGATCACAACTGAAAAATGAAAATTCGCTTGGAACGGGAGTTTTAGCGCTGAAAATGGGGTAAAAGGAGAAGAGACTCGCCTTAGATATTTTTTTCCTGTATAAACCAATTATAGAACAACTTGTTGTCGAAGTTTAAAGATTGAGGACTTAATTTTTACTTTTTTACAATTTTTCAAAATTGCTGAAAATCGTATTTTCGCCATTTTTAAAGTAAAATATCTCAAAAAGGAATGAGTGATAAAATTTGAAATTGATGCAGGTTGTACAACTTTGTAACATAAACATGTAATAAAAATTTTGTATTGTATTTCTTGCTGGTTCCAGTGCTTCAACAATGGTAAACAAATGCATTTTCCCACTTTTAAGGTCGTATATCTTAAAAAGTACTGAGTGCAAGAATTTGAAATTAATAAAGGAAGTATCTCTTTATGACATAAACATGTGACAAAAATTTTGTACTGTATTTTGAACTAGTTCCAGAGATAGAGTGCATCAAAGTTGGGCAAAAACTATACAACAGATCCCATCAAAATGTAAGTTTTCAATGGTAAAATTCCGTGAATGGAATGCGGATATTTAACTGAAATATAAAACGAAATGTTTTAATCATTTAATAAATATTTAGACAAGACAAACTTAAATTTAGGAAGAATATTTTTTTGTAAATTTATCTTGCCTAAATTAAATTTATTAAAAATTCACTAAAACGAAAAAATTCACTGAAAAAAAAATAATACGTTTAGAAGTAAGATTTTAATAAGCAATAATGTTTTAGTTAAACAATTTTTAAATATTTTGTAAATTTTATGCATCAAAAGAATTAAAAACATAAATTTAATATGGTAAAGTTGTAATTATATAGCTTACTGGATTTATATATTGAGTCGGTATCTAAAGATTATTCTTGGGACAAATTAAAAACTATACTGACCTGCTTTTGTTAATTTATTCTTATTATAATACTTAGATGCATGAAAAGATAACTTAAGAAAAAGTCAATTTTAAAATATTTGTGGCTTTCAAAATAATGATTAAATCCAGTTAAATTCTTATATATTACTGCTTTACACTTGAGAAGCTTATAGGGAAGTTTCGTATAAGCCATGATAAATTTTATATTAAAGCTTTCTATATGAATCAATTAAAAACGCATTCTTTTGTATCTTTAAATGCAATAAATAAAGTTTTGAGTCAAAACATAGTTAACTTTTTTGATTACAGTGAATGTTAATCAATGTTTATAATTACTAATTAGTAACACCAGTCTTTATAATAAGCCAAGTCAGCACATTTTTATGTTACATTAAATGTTACTTATGTTTTTATTAAGAAAAAACGTTCTTTGGCCAATTGACAAGAACCCTCGTTTCTCGCAAAAACCGGGTTTAGAATTGTACCGTAATTACGACTGTCGCCAAAAGAATCCCGATTCTCCAACTCCCTCAGGGAAGAGGGAAGGTCCCCCCCCCCTACCAGCAAGCAAGTTGGGGGGGGGGAGGATTCTTAGAAAATGCCCTTTCTCCAGGGCATTTTCTAAGAAGTGACCAGGGGAAAAGGTGGTTCCAGATGTTGGCAGATCGACACTCACTAATTAGCTAGGCGACACATTGGCAGGTGAAAGCCAAATGTGGGGTGGCCATAATTCGCTTTCATCGTATTCGCTCATCGTAGCGATAAAGCAAAGTGTCCAAAATTTTCGGTTTGTGAAACTTTTCGGAAGTTTTTGCATGGTTATTTTATAAATTGGTGTATATATATATATTATATATATATATTTATATATATATATATATATATATATATATATATATATATATATATATATATATATATATATATATATTATATATATATATATATATAATTATAATATATATATATAAAATAAAAGAAAGAGTCTGTCTGTCTGTCGGTCTGTCTGTCTGTGTGTATGTCTGTGGATCACAAAAGTCCTACTTAGACTGCTCTAAAAAATTCGAAATTTTTAATATAGATTTCTTTTGATACCTACGTGTGCACCTGAGGCTTAGTTTGTTCATATTTGATTGTGATTTTAATTAATTTAGTTTTAAAAAAAACGTCATACACGTGGGATTGCGGGACCATAACAGGGCTTGAAAATACATGGACCGGGCCGAAACGGGGGCTTGCCGCCATCCTCTAATAGTTTGATTGATTGAGTTGGTTGAGATATGCGCTCGCCCTAAGGCTGCTTCATCCTCTATTAGTGTTTGCTTTTTTAAGTTCGCACGCGCCAACACGAATTTAATTTTGTTTTGATCTTGAGTGTATTTTTACAAGTAAGCATGCCTCGAAAAGGAAGCAATGCGAAGTTAACGGGTTCCCAGTAAGGCGGGACCATACTGCTAGTCTATAATAATAAAAGAAAGAGTCTGTCTGTGTGTCTGTCTGTCTGTGTGTATGTCTGTGGATCGCAAAAAACCTACTTAGACTGCTCTAAAAAATTCGAAATTTTTAATATAGGTTCCTTTTAATACCTACGTGTGCACCTGAGACTTAGTTTTTTCGTATTTGATTGTGATTTTTAATTAATATAATTAGTTTTAAAAAACGTCATCCACGTGGAATTGCGGGACCATAACAGGGCTTGAAAATACATGGACCGGGCCGAAACGGGGACTTGACGCCATCCTCTATTAGTTTGATTGATTGAGTTTGGTTGAGATATGCACTCGCCCTAAGGCTGCTTCATCCTCTATTTGTGTTTGCTTTTTTAAGTGTGCATGCGCCGACACGAATTTAATTTTGTTTTGATTTTGAGTGTATTTTCACAAGTAAGCATGCCTCTAAAATTAAGCAATATGAAGTTAACGGTTTCCCATTAAGGCGGGACCATACTGCTAGTATTTAACTAAATATAAAAACAAGACAACAGACCACAATCTGTTTTAACATGCACCATATCTGCTTGCACGTAGTCAGTTAGATTCGTTTAAATTCTTGACCGTTGTTAAGAATTAAAACACTCATCGCAATAGCCCACTTGTAGCTCTAGTGCAACGCTAATCAAACAAAACTTTTTTTTCGTCTTTCATTTTCTTCCTTAAAAAGTATTACACTATTTTTATATTATTTTTATATACCATCATGTACTTAAGGCGTAATTTAATCATTAGCTTAACCTGAGTCGACAATGTAATTAATTGTGAAAAAAATTTATTACACTTATACGCGCCACCTTATATCCTTCTTTATCTTAGTTCATTATAGTTCGATACCATTCTAATTCTTCTTTCGAACATCACTCAGAACGCTCCCTTCACCTCCCCCCCCCCCCCCCCCCCCACCCCCCCCCCCCCCCCCCCCCCCCCCCCCCTCCTCATCCTTCCGACATACACTCCAATCCATATCCACAAACAATTGAACCCTCCTTCCTCATTTGTCAAGCTTGCCGTCATTTGTGGATGGTCCCTGTGACAAAATCATTCGAATGAGTCTTTTTGTGAGAAATTTCGATGTGAGAAATTTCCGACATGAGAAATTTCTGGTTACCTGGCTGGATAGCTAAAATTATGTTTAGGGTAAATTCCTAGTTTCGGTGGACGGCGACTTTTTATTTCTCGCCAAACTTGTTGGCGAGAAAACACCTTGTAGTGACACGTGATTGGACGTTGCTACTCTGAAAACGCGAAGTCAAAGAACGGTGGATCACGTGACGTGACGCTGCTCTTGTAGCGTTGTTTGGAAAAAATGGCCGCCATTTTCAAAATGCGTTGCACTACAAATGACAACATTATCAAATCTGACGATAACTTCAGCCACGTTGACAATTAACCGACAATAAAAGTATGCAAAAAATATTTTTTAAAAATAAGAAGAATAAATACCGATAATTACGCAGCAAATTTTCAAATTTGAACTACACACGTAGACCGAGCGGAATAAATCGGTAATATTTTCCGTTGTAATTAAATGGTTTACATTAAAGTAATTATGCATTTCGCATTTAAGAACAATAATTGAGAAAATTTTAATTAAAATGCAGTAGATTTACGCTTTTAGAACAACTAATTAGCAGAGTAGCAACATCGGAAAGCACGCGCACGGCAGCACCGGACCGGAAATACGACACGTCGCGCGCGGCGTTCACAACTGAACGAATCCAAACAAAATATAAGCAAAAGTGAGTCATCATATTGAAACCCCCTCCTTCCCCCGTCTGGGTTTAGGGTTACCACACACTTCGCGGGAGGAATTTCAGAACATGGTTGCCAGATTGGAATTATTTATCGCCTTTTTTCTGTTGCCAAAATTCCGAAAAAGTCGCCGTCCACCGAAACTAGGATTTAACCAGGTCGGGTAAATGTTAAATTAAAACTTATTGCTTTAAATAACGATTCGATTGTATTTAGCATGTAACAATAACATTCACTAAAAATTTTTGGACCTAGTAATCTATTTATAATTTTATATAAATGACTTAACAGTCAGTGTATCTTTAAACATATATTTCAATTGTTAAAAAATCAAGTAATTAACATTACAATTTGAAATGTGTTCCTCCAAACATCAGTTGTAATGCGTTGTATCTACAATTTTTTTTCTCTTTTGTTTTCAGCTAATATCATGTTTGTTATGGAAAAACCAGTGTGTCATTTTAAATGCGAGTTATTTGGGAGACATTTAATAAAATAACTGCCCCATGTAACTCATTGACAAAAATTTCACACTGTTATTCGTCTTCCTTTCAAAGTGCAGACGATAGCCAAATTTGGGATATTTTTGGGTGGGGTTGAGGAGACATTGGGCTGAGGAGCCAAGACAGGCTTTGGCCTTGCAAATGGGAAGTTCCTGGTCTCAGCTTCAAATCCAGGCATCATTCGCCAAAATAACTGTCGACCTAAAATGGTAAGTGCAACCAAAAAAATATCCATCAAATAATGCTTTGTGTTGTGTAGAGGGAGTGCATGTTATTGTTAAAATGCCCCAAGGCTGTTTGATGTGACCTTAATGGTTGTGTCAGGTGCCTACTCAAGTATTGGCTTATCACTTGACTCTGGTTCTAAATGGTGATGCCCTATGCCAATAAGCCCTCGTGTAGCTGTAGTGCGAAGATAATTTAACTTAACTCCATCCTATTTAGTGTTACACCTATGAATTAGTAATAACAACCTATTACATATTAGAATGCTCCGTGTTAATATCGATTCTAAATGCTATGCCAAAATAACAAGTAAACATATTGTGAAAACTAAACGAAATTGAAAATTACAAACCGTGAGAAGTTTATTTTAATTAAATACTTAATCATATTATTTGGGACACACATGACTTGTGAAAATGTCTAGTATCAATTGACTAGCCCCAATAATAAGTCAATCAATACTCTAGAATCAATCTGACTAGCATCGATAATTAGATCTTCAATTTTCGAAAAAGTTTGACACTTGTATCAGAACGATTACCCTTATTATTTACTACAGCATTATACTAATTGTCTTTGGATTTGTTTATAGATTGCCTGTATGTTGAAATTTCTGCTGACATTGTTTGCAGTTGTTGCTGACACAATCATACGAGAAGTAGGATGACAATTTTAACCCAGCAGCACTCGCAAGGGGATCTATCAGACCCCACAGACAAGGCCGTAGCCAGGATTTTATTTCGGGGGGGGATTGAGAAAAACTTTAAACGGCAACATCAAATTAATTTTTATTAGAAAAATGCGAAACTGTGCCAAATTTTTATTTGTATTTTTTTTAAATTTAATATAAGTTATTAAATAAATTTTGATGAATAATAAAACAAATTTCAATTTTTTTTAAACAAAAAAAAAATTTATAGCTTGATTCTCCGTGGAGTTTTAGAAATTCTTTCGGTTTTGAAGGTATAAAATTAAACAACGTACTTTGTTTACTTCTCTTCATGATTCAAATTTAAAAAAAAAATCTTTTAAGAAGATTCTCGTTGAAAAAGCATGGGATGAGCAAAAAACATCAGCATAGATATAGAAAGTAGTTACTACTACTTTCTATATCTATGGATGGGCATATCTGCCATAGATTTAGAAAGTAGCAGATCTGCCCGTAGGGGGAAAGATGAAGCCATTTGTGAACCAGTATTCCATAGGGCAGTCCGCAAGCCCTAGTACATGGCGTGCCATACGCCACCAGATGGCATCATGAGATAATTCGTTTAATAAAAAATATATATTTAATATTAACCAATTAAAACTTTTTACCAGTTTTGCTAGCATAAGTTTATAGCTGGATATGTATTGATAATTTCTGGTAGACATGAGGTATATATTCATTAAAGAAGCATAATAAAAATGCAGTTTTTATTGCATGTAACTCTTCGGCAAAAGCATTTTTTGTGAACCAGTATCCCGAGATGCATCGCAAAAACGCAAAATGTGGATTCATCACACAATCGCGCGGTTTGTATTGCGTTGTATGCAGCCTGATTTGTTGCACATAATATCACACCTAAGGATATGACAACTTGATTCTACTTTCGGTTCATCGGAGATCATAATAAAGAATAAATAGAAAGGGATGCAGAAGATAAAAAAGTATCGATAAGCCAGCATGGGAAAATTTCGGGGGGGGGGGGGGTTTGTCCCGTCGGTCCCCCCCCCTGCCTACGGCCCTGCCCACAGACATTCATGTTTCGAATTACCTAACTTTTTTTTTTAAATTTGTCAAACCCAGAGTAGCTGCCTTCAAGGTCACCCTCTAAGAAAAGGAATAATTATCTTTCACATTCCAAAAGTGGTTTTAGTAGAATTGTGGCTTTGGGGTCTGATAGACCCCATGGGAGTGCCCTCGTTTCTTCATTTTAGTTAAAATTGTCATGCTACTTGTCCTACAATGAGGAGACGGAACACATGCGAAAATTGTTAGCAGAGGTTTCTTCAGATGAGGAATGTGTAATCGAATCGTAAAGCCCTGGTTTGTAAGAACACGTTTTCGGCCGTTGAGCCGTGCGTCTGAAGCGTTTGCTTTCTTATTGGCCATAGCAATCACGTGACCGCTACGACAGAAGTATCGCTTCTCCCGACGGGCGAAAAACTGGTATCTGTTCTGGTTTGATTTCGGCGTTCAAACGCGCAGCATGGTGGCTGTTTTTTCTACCTATCCGGAAGAAGAAGGGATAGTTGCGGACTGTTAACTTGCAATAATATAATTTTATTGAATATTAATTATTTAAACTGTTCTTTTATTGTTTATGGACATCGTTAATTTTGTAATTTTATTTGCTTCGTCATTGATCACAATGGATTCTCAACTGTGGCATTAGTATTGGTTACAATTGGAGTTTAAATTAATTGACTGAAATATCACTTTAAGTTAGGTTTGCTTGCATAATGTCGAAATCGATGAGTGTAATTACACCTTAAGTTTTATCAACTAGTTATGCTTCAAACAGCATAGATATATCCCTATGTTGTGTAAATTTGTGACTAATTGCTAAAATCATTTCGATTGCCCAACCCCAAAAACAGCTTTCCATTCCATACGAATTTATTAATCTGAAAATAAAAATGGCTATTTATGTTTTTAACAAAGATGAAATGGTTACTCTACGAACCGGTTGCAAAGATAGAAGTCAAATTGTAAACAGTATCAACTGGTAAAATAGTATATAATTCGATTGTTTGAATTGCACCGTGACTTTCCTAAATGATTTTTTTTTCTCCAAAATTTAAACCTAGAATAGAACTTTAAAGCTTAGAAGACTTAAATATTTGGCACTATATATTGTAAAAAATAACTTTGCGCCTATTTTCTACATTTTATCGAAGTTAAGCGTCATCTATTCCTCTTAAACTTTCAATTGGGTCAAAGAATTTACCGTAATTTTTAAAGTTATTTGCAGTATACAATACAGTATAGTATATTACTATATTATAAGGTAATCAAGTTCTTTTTTATTGCTCACATATATGTGTATTAAGAAAGCTGCAGTGGAGTTTAAACAGTTTTTTCCTAAATAATCTAGACAATTTTCATTTATTTTCTAGCTTTTATTAATGCATAATTGCACAAAGACGTCAAAATTAGAAATACTTATTCGAAAAAATCTAAAGAACGATGCATGATAAGTTTCGCAGAGTGAAATAAAGAGTCGCCTTTGTCCACAACGCAGTCTAGAAGATAACGACGCTTCGCTAGACGCGAGTCCTAACAAACCACCCTGCGTAGATAAGACGCTGATATCGCCGAGCAGGGCGATTTTTTCTCGCCAAGACGTGCGTTTTCAGTCCTTACAAACCAGGGCTTAATATGAATCTGGTGATGCTATGGACGATGTTAATATGGTATTGATCGTTTTTGTTCCGATAGTGAGTCTAATGAATTGTCAGAAAATGAAGACATTACTGGTTATCCTTTGGATACAATCGATGAAGATGTGGTTCAGAATTATAATTCCAATACCGAAACTTCGCCATAAATAAAAATAACAAATATTTGTGAGAAAATATCTTTTTAGTAAAAATTGTGAAAGTTTGGAATGTAACAGTGATACTTGAACGAAATTCAGTGCTGGGGTCTAAAGTACCCCCCTGCAAGCGATGTGACATCTTTATAACTATGATTCTACTATACCATAATATTTCATAACTACATTCCACATTCCTATTGTTAGAAGGTCACAAGATTACAGATATAAGATTGGTGGCTTAATTTTGGGAAAAAAAAAACGGGTGACCAAATAATAAATTTTGTGTGTGAGGTGGTAGTGTTCCGATGCGAGTGCTTGAGGTAAAACCTTAAAATTACATAAAGAGGAAGTAGTATAGGGCCTGGCTGATTATAAGGCCATTATTTTTCATTAAAAGTTGTAGGGGATGCATATATCCTACAATTCCGCTGAATGCATAAGTACGCATCAATAGACAATAAATTGTAGAAGATCTGTTTATCTATAACAATGATTTTCAGTATGTAAAGTATTTATCTTTTAACATTTGTAATTAAACATACAACAATTGGTGTTAGTGATTATTATAGTAAAATGTTAATTTAATGAGGCAGTTAGCATTCCCTTAAGAAATTTAGTTTTAAAATATTTTTTGAATCGAAACACACAAAAAAAATAAAATTAAAATTTTTTCAAAAAGTTATAAATTTTACACTTGCACCCTACAAATAATATTAAACTTCGCTTAGTTTAAAACTTAGTGTAAATTTTTTAATGTTTAATTACTATTAAAATTTTTGTTTTGTGTATTTTAAGATTACAAATTCATCCAAGTTTTTTGAATCTTTGTTCAATCTTAGTATTACCTAAGTTTTTGTTTTTACTGTGGTGTATACTTAGAACTAAAGAAAGTAATATAGGACCTTGTAACGAATGGATAGGAAACTCCAAATAACATAAAATTTAGTTTAAGCTATTTAACAAACACAACAAAAAAGTAACAAAAAACAATTATTGAAATTTATTGATGAAAAAAAGTTTGGTTAGTTATTATACTGATTATATGTATAATGTAGGACTAAATATGCAGCGCTTGATATATTAAAATACCACATGACAGTTTGTGTGGAAGCATTCTGAAGTCACAGGATTCTGTTACAAACCGTACTTTTTTTAGATTTCATATATACAGTGGTGGCCAAGAATGTGGACACATTTTGAAAAGTTCATAATTTTTTCAACTTAGTGGATTACAGAATAAATTAATTGTATATCAAATTAAACAACTGTAAATACAATTAAAAGTAATTTTAATCTTTAATGCGACCACAGTGTGCAATTGCTGAAGTCGTCTATGACGACCTTTGGGTCCCCTTAATATCTATATCCATGGACACGACATGGTCATACAAAACAAAGTAATGTCATGTAGAATTAAAAATAAAGTACAGTATTACAATAATGTATACGAATAGTTTAGCAATTAATATAAGATCTGACTTAGTTTTGCAAGTCATTGAACCGAACCCAACTTGTATTAGCCAATTTCAGCATCACAGGAATCCCATTGAATTGTGTTCAACTGAAATTACATAACTTTATTTTAATAATACAATACTTTTAATGTCTTTTTTTTTTGAGGAAAATCTAATATTAAAATTACCATTCAATATTTAATATTTAAAAGTTTGTATTTAGTCGAAATTTAATGGATGGCAAAAACACAATTAACAGTAAGCACTGAAACTTTCAAAAAAGTGTCCAACACTTTTGGCCACCACTGTAGTTTTTGTTAAGGTTTAAGGTAAGCATTCATCTGTGATTAATTTTTGATTACATTGTTAACAATTAAATTGCATCCAAAAACCTAAATTATCGCTTAAACGAAGTTCGCAGTTTTATATTGAAGATTAATATAAGGGGAACACATAAAATTTTCAATATTTATTTAGTTTAATTACAGTCTACACAGTTTAAAAAAACCCTAAATTTTCAGAGAGTAAATTACTGATTTAACGGAGCTTTCCGGTAACTACAGAAAAAACGGGTTTTGGTTTTCTTCTGTAAAACGGTTTTTCATCTTCTAAAAAAAAAACGGGAAATGTCAGTAAACCGAAACCGAAAATGTCCGTAAAAGAGCGGAAACGGAATTTTCTCCCGTTTTTTTTAGAAAGCGAAGTCTGTTACAAAACAATGGCGGCTATATTGAAGTTTATAGGCCTAAACTAAAAATCCATAGCACGTATACAACGCAACGTCGAATTTTAAATTTGCCTTTCAGAACATAAATTGCATGACATGTTTTTAATAGAAAAACTGATTGTCTTATTTATTAGAATATTACGATATTGTTAAGATAGAACAAAATATAACTATAGTTTACTATTGCAGCTGCTTTTCATCCAATTTTACACTACTTCTGAATTGAGTTTTTTTTTTTTCTTTAGCGCAGTCAAAGAATGCTATTTGTTTTCCGCAAACTTCTATCAAAACAGTTTGATAAAAATGCGTATTAAGAAAAATTCAAAGGTCAATGTGTAAAGCAAACAGTTCTTTGCGAAAATATGTTTAGAACACATTAAATAATTAAAAATAGTTTTTTAAAGCAACTTTAGAATATTTGTAAAAATCGTTTGGAAAAACTTTTGAAGATAGGCATGGTACTATGCATCAACTCCTCTTTTATGCAAAAAAATAATTCTTTTTTTATTTCGTTTTCTCTCGATGATTTCGACAGAATCAGCAATGATAGAATATGGATTTAAAAGACATATTAAAAATAATAAAAAGTTGTGAATAATGTTTCGAGTCCAACTTAAAGAGGATGATTTTAAAACATAAACTTTTTGTTACGACTTTTTACCCGGCAGCAGAAATCGGATTTAGAATTTTTGTACAGAACTATTATGACTACAGATGATGTCTAACTGAAGAAAAGAAAATAAACATGTTCGAAGTTATACTGCAGTGAAAAGCCGGGTGTCAAGCATCTGCTCATTACTTCGTTTTCTACAAAAGGAAACCGTGGTTTTCGCTGTATTATTTCGAGGTCTTATCACTTAAATATGCTGGAATTTCAAACTTAATGCCACGCAAAGTGTATTTTATAAAAATATGTGTGCTGGAAATAGTGAAACTACATTTTTTGTTGGAATTATTTGGATTATTATGTTAAAATTATTAAGGTAAGTGTCCCATCGTCGCATTGCTTGGTTCGATATTCTCACTTTCGATGTTTTTCACAGACGTAAAGTTCAATCTTTTTCATATACAAGCTCAAAGTGTTTTTAAAATATGTGTGTTGGAAATTGTGAAACTACTTTTTTTGTTGGAAATGTTTGGATTATTTTGTTTAAAAATTTAATCAAGGTAAGTGTAAATGTAATACTTTCTTCTGTTGAAATAAAAATGTTTTCTGTAAATTGCTTTGGTTTCTTATTCAACCGATACATATATATTATTATAAAAATTATTTAGTTATTACTTGCTAAAAAAGAAAAACAGTATGAACAACTTTAATCTCTACTTCTTTATGGTTAAAAGTATTATTTTTACAATGCATAATTTGTGTCTTAAATTCTGGTTATTAATCAAGAACGTTTTACATTGAAAGATAAATTTAATTTTTTGTATTATGATGCATTACATTTTTGAAACTTGCTGTTTTTCTTTCAAAGTAATTTTAATATGTAAAGTCAATGTGCTAAATCACTATAATTTAATATCTAACAGTTTGTTGCCTTTTAAAATCGTTTAATTATATATTATAGTTGAAAAAAATATGTAATTTTGACAATTATATTATACTGTAGATAATGGACTGGTTTTAAATTTATTTTTATATTCTACGGTGGATAAGGGGAAATACAGGATGGCCCAAAAGTAGTTTAACAGTTAATGTTGTACCATTGGTAAGAACTTCGGCTTATTTAGAACAGGTATTTGACATAGTCGTGCTTAGTTTTAGTTACGACTTTATTTTAGCCAACCAACAAAACTAAGCACTACTATGTCAAATACCTGTTCTAAATAAGCCGAAGTTCTTACCAATAGTACAACATTAACTATTAGGCTACTTTTGGGCCACCCTGTACAAAATGGAAAATTTTAATAACGGAGAAATAAGAAACGGGACTCCTGTAAATATACGGGAAAATTCAAAATGGAAAATTTTAATAACGGAGAAATAAGAAACGGAACTTTGTAACGGGAAAATACTTAACGGAACGGGAAAAGCCCGGCAACTCAGCTGCCGGGCTTTTTCCTTCAAATTCAGTAATTTTTTTTAACAGTGTAACCCCGTTAACATTTACTAGAAGTTGTTCTTTCAGTTCTGAAGTGCTTTAAGTTCATAAAAAATTTCGTGTTAACAAGGTTCGACTATAGTAGTAGTGATTTATATCTTGAATACCAATTTTATAAAGCGTAAGTTCATGGTGTTTGCATTTAGTTAGGTATTACATTTTTCATCGATCTTAATTTTGTTTTTTTCCTAATCAACTGTTTTGTCTACAGCAAATGCTTGTACCATATGACTATGGGAAAATTTACCATTAACATGTGGCAGAAATTTTTCCATATCTTAATGGCGGGGTTTCTCTATGGCAATATTTTGCCAAAGCTCTGTGAGGTTTTGCTTATGGCAAAAGTTTACCATAGCTCTATGGTAAAAGCTTACCATAGCTCTATGGTAAAAAAAGTTTACCCATAGCTCTATGGAAAATTTTTGCCATATAGCCTTATGGGGTTTTGCCTATGGTAAAATTTTTGCCATAGCTCTATGGTAAAAAGTTTTACCATAGCTCTATGGCAAAATTTTGCTGCATAGCCTTATGGTTTTGCCTATGGTAAAATTTTGCCATAGCTATATGGCATAAGTTTACCATAGCTTTGGCAAAAAATGCCTTAGCCAATCTCTATGGGGTTTTGCCATAGGCAAAACCCCATAGAGATTGGCTATGTTATTTTTTTTATGGCAAAGCTATGGTATTTTTTCCTAAGGGTAGTCTATGGGTCAGTCGACGCCCGTAGGTAAAGTGTTAAGATTGCTAGAGGTTTAACAAAACAGAAGAGTAAAATCAACTCCTTTAAAAAAAAGTGCATTTTCGGCACCAAAAAAAAGTGAAAATTAACTCAGACCGAGTTAAAATCGCTCGTTTGCTTTAAAAGTGTAAATTTCTTTTACACCATGCCCCTTTCTCTCTGATACCCAAGAATTAATCCATTAGTCTTTCGAGCGGTCACTTGTCAAGTGCTGCTTTTTTGGAGTCTTGTAAGCACGGCACTGCTGCAAGAATGTTTTTTTATAGTTATTTGCTTTTTAATTTATTTATATACACCGAGGCGATATTGGTATTAATCATTTATTATGTTTTTTTCTGTTGTGTACGAAGTCTCGCCTCTGCAATAGCGGAAAGCTAT